>CANUEY010228729.1:0-11179 GCA_948099555.1 Croton setiger
TTACATGCCAAAACATATATAATTATGCTTACATCACAAAGCATAACAAAAACTATATGCAACATGTACAATATGAACTGTGAGAGGAGAGAGGCCTAGGCTTCAGCTGAACCGACCTGTGCATAGACGAGTGAAGCGTCAATACTTCACTCGTACTGCTGACCCGAAACATATATTGCGATTTGGTAAGTCGCATACTTAGCAAGTGTAAACCACATTTAAACCATATTAGCATATAAAGCAGTATAATCAAAGCATATCAATAAGCAATGAGTTTAAACCATATTTATCATATAAAATCATCTCTGTATGCATACAATACTATATGTCATGTTTTCTCTGTTCTTTAGTTGTGATTTATCGGCCAAGTGTTGCCCCGAAAATTTCACCTCAAATGGTTCTCTAACTGGATCCAGTAAATGAGGAAGATCCGGAATACCGTCGGTCAAACCTCTCTCTGTAAGATCCGAAGATCACTCTGCAGCATATATGACCCGTATGTCTTTCTATATCATATAGACCCGTAGGCCTCTCTGTAAAAACCTGTAGGTTTACTCTGGTGAAATTTGCAAACACTGGCTACGATAATCACAACGCCTGTAATTAAGTCCTGTGGAAATGCATTTATGCAATATACATTTCATAGCAATATCTCTCATATAAACATATAGCCGGGTTTCAGTACCGGTGAAACCAACATATATATCTCTATATCAGATCAAATAACTCAACTGGTCGGATTTCAATACCGACTCAGGAACCACAAACAAAACAATTTATATATCATATATCTCTAGTTGACCGAACATCAGTACCGGTCCAAACCATTCAATCAAACTATAACATTTCACTTTTCATATATTACAGTTGATCGGGCTTCATTACCGGTCCAAAAAAAATTTCATCTAACATATTAAGCAAGATCACCTATCAACTCTCTATACATGTAAGTAAGTGGTTTAACACTTACCTCTCTGCTGTGAGCTCGGTGGGGCCTCGGGCTGCTTACCTTGTGCCGCTCTCGAACTCGATGCTCCTATAATGCATAAAATAGCAACCATGTTCAACAAATCAATTTAGGAACCCATATAATCTATGATGCATGCTTTAATATTTAATTCTCTGATTTAATTAAGTTTTAATTTCAATCCGTAAAATTTTCTATAATTTAAAACTCAATCTCTAAAAATATCTGCTTTAATATCATTTAACGTCAATATAAAAATAATTGACATCTCTATTTAACATATAATAATTATAATTAATATAAACTCCTTAATACTTTAAAATAAATTCATAAACATTAATCTCTAATAAAACATTTAAATCTCTAATAAAATATTGAAATCTCTAATTTCAGGCTTAAAACAGCCTTAAAATTAATTTCTGACGTCAAAAACGGATTCAGGACGTCGAAATTAGGCTGGAAGGGCTAAAATATAATTTATAAAAGTCTCTGGGTCAAAAATATAAACATTTATAAGTTCAAGGGCCAATCTATAATTAAAAATATTTGCAAAATTTCCCACAAGGACTAAATTGAAATGCGGCAGAAACTTCAGGGGCTAAAATGTGATTTTACCAAAAACTGGGTGCTGGCGCGCTAAAATTCCTCAAAACGCAAAGCCGGTTGCCGTTTTGATTAAAAACCTTCTGCCCAAAACGCAGCCACTTGCTGTCGTTTAAGGCTCTGCACTCTGGATCAAAACGCGGACCAAGTGTGCGTTTTGATCGTCCCTGTCCTCCAGCATCATTTATTCTAGCCCAAAACTCAGCCTCTCAAGCCAACTTCCAGGCGACCGTACGTCCACCTCCGGCCACCTTCCGGAAAACTACGACCACCGTTCTCTTCCCTTGCACACCCTCTAGCTAACCATCGGAGCCAAATTCCCAAAAGCCCTATAGATTGAAAGATATAAACGCTCAAAGTTGGCTCCTCACACTAATTTTTACTTAGAACCAGAAACTGCCTATTTTTCTCTCAATTTCCGACGGTCGTTACGACCACCTCCGGCGCTCTTCCGGCAAACTAAAACTACCAAACTCTTCTCCTACATGCCCTCTACAACTCTATTGAAGCCAAATGCTCCCATGCACCAGAGATTGAAAGTTATGAAGGCTCAAAGTACCCCTCACGAAACTACCTAAAAATCAAGAATTTTGCCTAGTCTTCGTTTTTCACCTCTCCTTCACAAACCAGCCTATCTCTTCACTACTTCTCACTTCTAATCAACTAATACTCATACCAAAAACACATTAAACACAGAAGATTGAAGGTTTACACGAATTCTCTCTTTCTTTCTTTCTTTCTTTCTTTCTTTCTTTCTTTCTTTCTTTCTTTCTTTCTTTCTTTCTTTTTCTCTTTCTTTCTCCTTTCTTTTTCTTCTTTCTCGTTTCTTTCTCTTTCCTCTCACACTCCAGCAACAAAAATCCCTTCCACCTCTTTACCCCAGCCTCCAGAAGTGCCAAAGACACACCATCCAGCAGCTACTAACTCTTTTCCCACAAAATCATCATTTTTACCTTTTTCTTATTCTTAACCCTTAAGTTAATGTAACCTACTTTCTTCTCATTGATTTTCTTCCAATTCCAGCCACAAATCAAGTCCAGCACCAGCTTAAAATTTGTTTTAGTTGTCGAAATAAATAGTATAACACGTGTCTGAAGTTTCACAAAAATCGAAATTCGAAAATTTGCCGCGGTTCGATCGGTGCCCTTAACCGAGCCTAAACCTCGACGATTTTCACGAAACCGAAACCGTACGACGTCGTCGTATAATCTTGGTCCCAAGACTCTTTAAATCATGTATGTAAACATATGAAATCATATCAAAATCATTTACAATAAAATATTACGCAGTTCCGATATTTTTCGGTTGCGCGGGCCAAAAACCCTAATTGGCTCCATTTATGTCTTTCGACGGTAAACGAACTTAAAACCTCTCTTGTTTAACATTTTCAAATCATATATTTCATGTTAATGCCATATATCATATCAAACTATAATGCATTTTAAATAAAAATGCACAAAATGCATGTAATGACGTCAAAATGACGTATGACTCAGGTCGAGGGTGTCACAACTCTCATCTCCTTAAGAATTTTGTCCTCAAAATTCCATACCTGTACTCTGGAATAACTCTGGATACTTTTGTCGCATCTTTGTCTCTGTTTCCCAAATGGCTTCACCTTGAGAATGATGCTTCCAAAGCACCTTAACCATAAGAATATCTTTATTTCGAAGCTGTTTAACCCCAAATTTCAGGATCCTCACTGGTTCCTTTGTGTAGGTTAAGTTCTCTGCCACCTCAAATGTCTGCTCGTTAATCACGTGAGTAGGGTCTGGTCTGTATCTCTGAAGCATACTCACATGAAAAACGTTTTGAATCTGTGCCAACTCTGTTGGTAAGGCTAATCTGTAGGCCAAAGGACCAACTCTCTCTGTGATCTCATATGGACCAATATATCAATGTCTCAATTTTCCCTTCTTTCCGAACCTGATGATACCTTTCCAAGGCGAAACTCGAAGGAAAACTCTGTCCCCAATACTATACTCCATATCTCTGCGGTTTTGATCCGAATAACTCTTTTGTCTGTCTTGCGCTGCCTTTAACTTTGACTTTACCACAATGACTTTATCAACTGTCTCTTAAACCAACTCTGGACCCTCTAATGTTCTCAACCCCTCTTCGTCCCAACAGATAGGACTTCGGCACTTCTGACCATAAAGTGCCTCATACGGTGCCATACCGATGCTGCTATGAAACTAGTTGTTGTAGGCAAATTTCATCAAACTGATGTAATTGTCCCAAGAACCTTGGAAACTCAAATACACAAGCCCGCAACATGTCCTCGAGGGTCTGAATGGTTCTCTCTGACTGCCCGTCTGTTTGTGGATGAAAGGCAGTACTAAATGAAGCTTTGTACCCAAAGCTGCCTGTAAGCGCTGCCAAAATCTCGAAACAAACCGTGGATCTCTATCAGACACCACCGGATCGGAATAAAATGAGCTGACTTCGTTAATCGATCCACTATGACCTAAATAGCATCGTGCTTCTGTTGGGTCTTAGGCAATGCTGTGACAAAATCCATGGTAATCTGCTCCCACTTCCACACAGGTATAGGTAATGGCTGTAGTTTACCTGCGGGAGCCTGATGCTCAGCCTTAATCTGCTGGCAAATCAAACACTTGGCTACAAATTCAGCCACATCTCTCTTCATTCTGGGCCACCAGTAATGAGTCTTTACCGATTGGTACATCTTTCTCGCACCCAGATGCATAGTATAAACCGTGTTGTGTGCTTCATCCAGTATCTCATTCTGAAGTCCATCCACATTTGGAACACATAGCCTGTGGTTCAACATTAACGTACCACTATCCAAGGTAAAATTAGTTACCTCGCCCAGCTTTTGTGACCCCCCCGACCTAAGTCCTACGTCATTTTGACGTCATCACATGCATTTTGTGCATTTTTGATTGAAATGTATTATAGTTTGATATGATATATGATATGAAAATGAATTAAATGATTTGGAAATGGCAATATATGAATTAGAGATGTTAAACAAAATATGTTTTAAGTTCATTTATCGTCGAAAGACATAAATGGAGCCAATTAGGGACCAAAATATGAACCATATGATTTTGATATGATTTTATATGTTTAAGAAAGTGATTTAAAGAGTTTTAGGACCAAAATTATACGACGACGTCGTACGGTTAAGATTCCGTGAAAATTCTCGAGGTTTCGGCTCGGTTTAGGACACCGATCAAACCGCGGCAAATTTTCGGATTCCGATTTTTGTGAAATGTCATACACGTGTTATACTATTTATTTTGACACCTAAAATGAATTTTAAGCTGGTGCTGGACTTGATTTGGTGGCTAAATTAGAGAAAGCATGAAATGAGGAAGTGAAAATATGTAACTTAAATGTTAAGTTTGTATAAAGAGAAAAAGTTGATATTTTGGGTAAAAGAAATAAGTAGCTGCTGGTTTAATATGTGCTGGCAGTTTTGACGATTGAATGAAGAGGTGGAAGTTGGATTGTTGCTGGATGAGTGAAAGGAAAGAGAGAGCACGAGAGAGAGAAGGAAAAAGAAGAAAGAAAGAGAAAGAAAGAGAAAAAAAGAGAGAAAAGGGAATTGAAGGAAAATGGGTAATGTGATGTTGGTATTGTGTTTCTAGTATGTTAATTAGTTGTTTAGAAGTGATAAATAAGGAAGAGATAGGCTTGTTTTGAAGGGAGAAAGAAAAATGAAAATTTGGGCAATTTCTGGTTTTTAGGCAGTGTTCACGAAGGGTACTTTGAGCCTTCATATCTTGTGATTGATATTGCATGGGAGGATTTGGCTTCGATAGAGTTGTAGAGGGTATGTAGAGGAAGAGTTTGGTGGTCTTGGATCACCGGAAGGCCGCCGGAGGTGGTCGTACCGATCGCCTGAAGTTGAGAGAAAAATAGGCAGTTTCTGGTTCTCGGTAAAAACAGTGTGAGGAGCCAACTTTGAGCATCTATATCTTTCAATCTAGAGAGGTTTTGGGAATCTGACTCCGATGGTTAGCTAGAGGGTGTGCAGGGGAAGAGAACAGTGGTCGTAGCTTGCCGGAAGGTGGCCGGAGGTGGACGTACGGTCGCCTGGAAGTTGGCTTGAGAGACTGAGTTTTAGGCTGAAACAGTAGCTGGGGAGAGGAAGAAGATGATCAAAATGAGAAGGAGGGCTGTCGTTTTGATCATAAGGCACGCGGCCAAAACGCAAGAGACAGCCGCGTTTTGGGAAGAGAGCTTTTGGCCAAAACGGTAGGGAAGCCTGCGTTTTGAGCCAAATAGCACGCCTGACACCTGATGTTTGGAGCGTCGAGTCCTCGAGCAGGGCGGGGTGAATTACCCGAGACCCAACTGAGCCACATCAGTACGGTAAGTGTTAAACCACTTACTTAGAGAATTGACATGTGATATTGCTATATATGCTATATATGAACTATTTGGACCGGTATTGAAGCCCGATCATCTTTGCTATATGGAAAAGAGATGATATGTTTTATTGAATGGTTTGGACTGGTTTTAAAGCCTGGTCAACTGTGATATATGAAAAGTGAATTGTTATAGTTATATTGATTTGTTTGGACCGGTAGTGAAGCCCGGTCAACCAAAGATATACGATATATGAATATTGTTTGTGATTCCTGAGTCGATACTGAAATCCGACCAATCGAGTTATTTGATCTGATATATATATATATATATATATATATATATATATATATGTTGCTTTCACTGGTATTGAAGCCCGGCTACATGCTTATATAAGAGATATTGCTATGAAATGTATATTGCATAAATGCATTTCCATAAAACTTAATTACAGGCGTTGTGATTATCGAAGCCAGTGTTTGCAAATTTCACCAGAGAAAACCTATGAGTTTTTACAGAGAGGCCTACGGGCTTATATGATATAGAAAGACCTACAGGTCCTATATGTTACAGAGATGATCTTCGGATCTTACAGAGATGATCTTCGGATCTTTTAGAGATGATCTTCGGATCTTACAGAGAGAGGTTTGGCCGTTGTTTATTCCGGTCTTCCTTATTTGCTGGATCCAGCTAGAGAACCGACAGAGGTGAAATTCTAGGGGCAACACTGGGTCGATAAATCACAACTAAAGAACAGAGAGACATGTCATAATGCATAGCATGCTACGAAGAATGAATATTTATGATATATATATATATGATCTGGAATCATGTTTTGCTGAGAGATGATAACCAAATTACGTGTTTGGTTTATATGCTATATTTACACTTGTATATGATTGTGTAATGGTTTATATGGATATGTAAAGTAACACAGATGATAGTATCTGTGATTATTTGGATAAGAGGAGTTCTGAAAGATTAGTACCTATGACAGGTTCTGTTTAACCTTATGCATTTATGATATTATTGCTTTGTTTATATGGCATAGTTTGCACTTACTGAGTTCGCAACTCATTAAATTGCCTTTACATGATTTCAGGTTTCTCTTAGAGCAATTGACAGCATCAATTCTGTCATCCTACCTCTGGGTCGGTCAGCCGAAACTTAGGATCTCTCTCTCTCTCTCTCTCTCTCTCGCATTTCATTATTAGAATCATCTTATCTTATAGATGTTGTTTGTCATATGGTTTGTAATATGTTAATAATGCTCATGGTTAAACCAATATGTGATATAGTAAATAAGGAATGACATGTCATATGCATGGTGGACGTTATTGCATTGCATGTAGAGTTATTACATGTTAATAGTGCTTGTGTGTTGTGTTTTACTAAATAAAACATGTTATGTTTGAATATGCTTATAGTATAGAGAATTACATGATTAGCCACAGACAAAGGTAAAAAGAGAAGAGATGTCATATGCTATACATGTATGATTTGAATGACATGATTATGTATGTTAATAAAGTTTTGATATATGCATAAATAGAGAGGCCATGTACTATACATGGGTGATGTGAATGACAAGTTCATATATGTGTTGTATATGTTAAAGACATTAACAGATTTAAGAAGAGAATGTAACATGTTATATGTGTTTAAAAAAAAAACATGTTTTATGACGTAAGAGTATAAGTAGAGGTTGTTATATTTTTGGTATCAGAGCTGGTCTACAACCCCATAAGGCGTAGCTTTATATGTAGTCTTAAATGCATTTGCACACAGAGTATGAGCACATTTACATAAATAGAGACATGGTACATGATCATGAGTTACATGCATTATCGAGGAGAGAGAATTAGGCTGACCAAGAGTACTCCAATGGAGTAATCTTTTCAATTGTATTCACTTGTATATGAAAATAAGTGGTTATAGAGTTCAGTTACTTGAATGGAATTAAGAGGTTTTAGGAGCATTGAACCTTTTGGTAGTTCATCGGCTGCTATAGAGTTATTTTGTCATAAAAATGTTGAGATTTGATTGAATATGATTGAAATTAGAGATTTGAAAAAGAGTCTATTTGAAAAGATTAATGAAATGATTGTGTGAAACCAGTGATAAAGGTTATAAACCATTAGTGAATTTGTTTTTCCATAGTATGTAAGTGTTAAATTTTGTTGAGCACTTGAAAAGAATTTGTTAGGTGATGTTAAAACAGGAATGAATAAGGAAATAAATGTAATAAGATATGATTTTTGAAAAGAAAGGTAGTAATTCATAGAGATGACTGATAAAAAGAATAGGAGAAATGTGAGAAAATGATTATATATGCATGAAAAATGTATGAAATATGTGAAGTATGTGCATAATATGTGAAATATATGCATAATATGTGAAGTATATATAGAATAAGTTTGGAAAATATGGGAAATGGATATAGTTGTGTGAATCATAAAGTTGAATTTGGAATAAGATATGATGTTTGAGAGAAGATTGCTTAAGAGAGAAAGAGAGTATGTGTAAACTACAGAGATATATATGTGAAATAATCATTCATACATGTTTATAGATATTGAATTTTGGGGACAAAATTCTTAAGGAGGGGAGAGTTGTGACACCCCCAACTTGAGTCCTACGTCATTTTGACGTCATCACATCCATTTTGTGCATTTTTGATTAAAATGCTTATATTTTGATATGATATATGATATGAAAATGAATTAAATGATTTGGAAATGGCAATATATGAATTAGAGATGTTAAACAAAATATGTTTTAAGTTCGTTTATCGTCGAAAGACATAAACGGAGCCAATTAGGGTTTTAGCTCGCGCGACCGAAAAATGTCGGAAATGCACAATATTTTAAAGTAAATGATTTGGATATGTTTTAAATATGATAATATATGATTTGAATAAGATTTATAAGCTATGTTATAGGCTCGTTTGCCGTCAAAAGACACAAACGGAGCTAATTAGGGTTTTTGGACCCGCGCGATCGGAAAATGCCGAAATCATGAACCATATGATATTGATATGATTTTATATGTTTAAGAAAGTGATTTAAAGAGTTTTGGGACCAAAATTATACGATGACGTCGTACGGTTACGGTTCCGTGAAAATCGTCGAGGTTTCGACTCGGTTTAGGGCACCGATCGAACCACGGTAAATTTTCGGATTCCGATTTTTGTGAAATTTCATACATGTGTTATGCTATTTATTTTGACACCTAAAACGAATTTTAAGCTGGTGCTGGACTTGATTTGGTGGTTGAATTAGAGAAAGCATGAAATGAGGAAGTGCAAATATGTAACTTAAATGTTAAGTTTGTATAAAGAGAAAAAGTTGATATTTTGGGTAAAAGAAATAAGCAGCTGCTGGTTTAATATGTGCTGGCAGTTTTGACGATTGAATGAAGAGGTGGAAGTTGGATTGTTGCTGGATGAGTGAAAGGAAAGAGAGAGCACGAGAGAGAGAAGGAAAAAGAAGAAAGAAAGAGAAAGAAAGAGAAAGAAAGAGAAAAAAAGAGAGAAAAGGGAATTGAAGGAAAATGGGTAATGTGATGTTGGTATTGTGTTTCTAGTATGTTAATTACGTGATTGGTTTATATGTTATATTTACACTTGTATATGATTGTGTAATGACTTATATGGATATGTAAAGTAACATAGATGATAGTATTTGTTATTATTTGGATAAAAGGAGTTCTGAAAGATGAGTGCCTATGACAGGTTCTGTTTAACCTTATGCATTTATGATATTATTGCTTTGTTTATATGGCATAGTTTGCACTTACTGTAACGTCCTCTCTTATACCTTACGTTATAAAAAATGTCATATTTTTTTTTTTTATAAACTTATCTCACCATTTTAATTACCATGTTAAACAATATCAAAACATCAGAAACCAACATATATTAAACATAACCAAACATCAAACATACATTATTTACAATTCCTTATTATCCCAAACTTAATAAACATTTATATACATGCCAAAATAGTAAAGTAATGCTATACAGAAATAGCATTAAACAAAACTCTATATGCAACTGATACAGATAATGCGACGTGAGGGAGAGAGGCCTAGGCTTCAGCTGTACCGACCTGAGCAAAAGACTAGTGAAGTCTTAGTACTTCACTCAAACAGTAGACCTGAAAACATAAATATGCGTTTTTTGTGAGTCGCAAAACTCAGCAAGTGCTAAACAAAGCATAATTATCAAATAAGGCAAATTATCAAACATATCAATATCATTCATTTTCTAGTCACTTATAACATTTATATAACAAGTTATAATATCCAACGCATAATGACATGTCATTTCTTATTCATTGGTTGTGATTTATCGACCACATGTTACCCCGGGAATTTCACGGCATAATAGTATCCATATATTGGCCAGCAACCTGTAAGACCGGAAAAACATCGTCGGTCATGACCGGAAAAACATCATCGGTCCATAAAAGGGATCCGCAAATCAACCTTTAATATGCAGTATACACATGATCATTCTGCATTGTATAGGACCCGTAGGTCTTTCTATACCATATTAGCCCAATAGACCTTTCCGTCAAATCATAGAGGAAACCGTAGTTTCTCAAACGTGAAATCTGCAACATTGGTAACGATAATCACAACCGCCTTATTTAAGTTCTGTGAACATATGCTTGTAAGTCATATATATCATATTGTCATGCTTATATAATCTCATACTTGTAATAATCATATGAGCAGATTTCATTACTGGTAACAATATCGTGATATAACATATATCATTTAGATCAGATCAAATAATCATATAATCATATAGCCGGGTTGCATTACCGGTATTAATAACATGGTATAACATATATCACTTAATCCAGATCATATAACTCAACTGGTCGGATTTCAGTACCGACTCAGGAACCACAAACATGACAATTCATACCTTATAAGTGTTCGGATTTCAATTCCAATCTTTATATCACTATATAACATGCTTGACAATAACACAAAATTCATATCAAACACATATAAGTAAGTGTCTTAGCACTTACCTTACTGCTGTGTGCTCGGGTGGCCCTCGGGTTCCTTACCCCGTGCCGCTCGAGAACTCGATGCGCCTATAATGCATAACATAGCAATAATGTTCAAATAATCAATTCGGAAGTCCATATATGCTATGATGCATGATTTCATATTTAATTTCTATGTTATCTTTAATTAGAAATAATCACAAAATTCCAATTTCAAACTTATTTTATAACATAATTAACCATA
>CANUEY010229255.1:0-11656 GCA_948099555.1 Croton setiger
TGTAATTTTGCAAAATATGAGGACCAAAATGTAATTTTGCATATTTTGCTTTTAATTGTTCCATTAACATGTTTTGTGTGTTTTGAGTGTTGTTTCGTAGTGTTGCGATGTTGTATGTGCCGAATGGCAATTTTCCCTTCCGGGGACTTGTTTGCAATTTTCGTAAGGTACGAGGACTTATTTACAATTTTTCATAAACTGCCTTCAATTGCTAATTTTGGGCACCGGGTTTATTTTCAGGTTTATTTTGGGTAGAATGTATTTTAGGAGATCGGATTGTAATTATTTTCTCCGGAAATCGGAGAAAGAATAATTAGACTAAGGGCTGTTTTATTATTTCTGCAATTTAAATTCCTGCAATTTATTGCTTTTCGTTATGTGATTTTTACAAACGACTTTAATCACCGATTAGGAACATCGATAGCGGCTTTTCAAAAATAAACAAGTCTTAACTTTAATTTCGGAAAATCAAATTGGTTTTTAGAGGCCGGTTTAAACCGAGCGTTAGTCGAAATTGTAATTTCGGCTAACGTACCTTACCCGCTTACCCAAACTCTTTGGTTCGGATTTTTGTGCCTTATCCAAGTTTAAAAAACGGAGTCAAATGAATTTTTGAGGTTTTTGTAAAAACCGGTTCCTGATATGGGTGGCGACTCAAAAACGAATTTTTTAAGACCGACTAGCTCGGCAAACATCCAAAAAGACTTTTATCGCCTAAACCCGTTTTCGGTTTCCAAACCGAACCGAAAGGAATTTTTGATCGAAAACTAGAAATTTGAGAAAAACCCTCTCGATCACGGGAGGAACCGTTACTGTTCGTCAACAGCAAGGAAGGGTGTTGTTTTGGCCGCTGAGGTTTTAATTAAAATGCAGCTGAGGCTGTCGTTTTGACCGCGCCTCTGCTAGGTCAAAACGCAAAAAACGCGTGCGTTTTGGACCTTCTTCTTCCTCCTTCCTTCTATTTTCTAGCCCAAAACCCTGACTCTCCAGCTAACTTCCAAGCGACTGTACGTCTTCCTCCGGTGGCTTTTCAGCAAACTACGACCACCGTTCTCTTATTCTACACACCCTCTATCGAACAATTGGAGCTAAATTCCCCCATACACACTAGATTGAAAGATATAAGCCTTCAAAGTTGCACCCTCAACACTGCCAAAAACCCAGAATATTTCTCTATTCTAGTTTTTCTTTCTCTCTCACTTCCCAGCCACTTCCTTCACTTTCTACCCCTTTTAACCTCTTCCTAAACACCTAAGGAACATTCTAAAGATGTTGGATTAGAGCCTTCCCCTCTCTTTTCTCTTTTCTCTTTCCTTTTTCTTTCTTTCTCTCTCTTTCTCTCTTTCTTCTTCTCTTTCTATTTTCCTTCGAATTCCTTCTGTTTTCTCAGCACTCCAGCCACCTCTTCACTCCTTACACTTTATATTTCAATTCCCTATTAAACACTTTCCAGCAGCAACTTAATTCTTCACCCAAAACCCTATTTTACCCTTAACTATACTTAACCCTTAAGCTATCCTTTCTTTCTTCACTTCCTTTCTTTCACCAATTCCAACCTATAAATCACGCAAGCACCTCATTTAAATTCATTTTTGGTGTCAAAATAGTAAGTATAACACGTGTCTAAAGTTTCGTAAAAATCGGAATCCGAAAATTATTCGCGATTTGGTCGGTGCCCTAATCCAACTCCGAAACCTCAACGATTTTCGCGGAACCGAAACCGTACAACGTCGTCGCAAAATTAGGGTTCCAAAACTCTTTAAAACATAGTAATGACCAAATAATAAAATCTCAAATCCATTTGCTTTAAAATTTACTCGTTTCCGACATTTTTCGGTCGCGCGAGCTAAAACCCTAATTGGCTCAGTTTATGTCTTTCAATGATAAACGAACTTAAAACATAGCTTATTTAACATTTCTATTTCATGCATTACCATTTTCAAATCATATAATTCATACTCAAATCAAATATTTCATTTCATGTGATGCATTTTAAATAAAAATGCACATAATGCGTGTACTGACATCGGAACGACGTAGGGTTTGGGTTGGGGTGTCACATCATCAGAACATCATGAAAAATTAATTAAGAATCAATGAATTAACTAAAAAAAATCAATTGATAGAAGAAATAAGGGAATGAAACCCTAGAATTCAATATAAATTTGAAAAAATTCAATAAAATTGATCAAAATCAAATTGAAAGAGCAATCATAGAAGAAATCATCGTCAACATTGAAAAGAAATCATCATTAGAAATCAGAAATTGAAAATCAAAGCAGTAGGCTGAATTAAAAGAAGAAATTGAAACAGAATATCAAATGAAGAGATAAGGAATACCTTGAAATCGGAAGAGCAAATCGAAAAATATAAACGGATTGATGAAGAATTGAAGATCAAATACCTTGGAATTGCACAAATTTAATGAAGAACTTGAAGAAAATTGATGAAAAATTATGAATGGACAAAGCATAAGAAACCGACAACGAGAAGAAGGAGAAAAAGAAAACAACTTTCGGTGGAGAGAGGAGAAATCTTAGCTCTGATACTATATTAAATTTTCATTTCTGTATAATACTTCTCTCAAAGTTTATTTACCACAAAGCGTTCCTATTTATTGAAGGTTATCAAATATAAATTACAATAATACCTATATACTAATATTTCTAATAAAGGGGGAGAGGTAATAGGAAGAAGAACAACATTGAATCAATAAAAAGTTCAATTAAAACGATGCTATAGAAATGCATTAAGGTTCTTTAAATGTTAGAATTTATGAAAATATTGCAAGCAATTTTTGATTTCTGTGAAATCAGTTTACAAAATTGCTTGAAATTGAGCTTTGGAACCAGATGATAGTTTGAATTTGTCAAATCGCGTGTGGAACAGGGGCATAAAAAGAATTAATATTAAAACTAAAATGATGAAGGAAATAGCACTTAGTTGATGTTCGAGTATTCGAAACTTAGCTACCGAACTCAAAATTCCCCATATTGTGTTCACAAGAATATTAAGAATGGTGAGATAAAATACAAAACTTAATTTTTGCCTATCCAAATTAGATGCAAATACTATCCCAACTAACCCTTCTTTTATCGGCATGCACAATGTTATTCATATATATGAAAAGTGGTTTTATATGTTTAACAACACACAGAAATACTACTTATTTCCTCATGAGGAAAAACCACACAGGACTTATCAAAGTAAGCACCACCTTCCTAAAACAATGTTTCTAGCTGTAGTTTCAAACTAATTGTTCATAGCAATAAAAATATTTTGTTTGATGGAAAAATTGAAATTTATTCGTTTACGTACACGGTTCCAGCTAAGACAAATAGCAAGAACTGTGTGGCAGAGACAATGGAAGTAACATCTATTACAAAACAAATGATTCGTCATATTCTTATTATTATATTAGTTCCTACTATTAAGGAAAAATGACCACATAATAATTAAAATAAACTCTTTTTTATTCAGCAAGATAATACAAGACCACATATAAAAAGCTTATGATATTAAATTTTTAAAGGTTGCATCAGTATTGGATTTGAATTTTCATATCATTTATCAACATTCAAACTCACCTGATTTGACTTTTTTTTAAAGCAATTTACTTAGATTTTTTGTTTGCTGCGGTCTTATTGCATATGAACTTGTTCGAAAAGAATGAAAAAATTGTGATGAAATGATTGGGATTTTTGGAAGCCATAAAGACGTGTTAATAAAAGTGTACGCATTAATAATAGTGTTTATTTAAATTAATAGATTACATGTTAACAAATTAATGAAAATAAGACCCGTATTTATATATATATATCCCTATAGTTTTTTGGACAAATGATATAAATAACAATTTTTTAAAGTTTCAAAATACAAAAATAGCTCTTCAAATTTTAAGGCCAAAAATAATTTTTTTTTTCTTTAAAAAATAGAGACAAAAATAACTTCTCCTACAAAAGAAAAAAAAATCTTATTATTCATATCATATTTATAAAAATTTTACAATTATTCATTGCATGTTCATATTCTGTTTAGAAAATTTTTACAAATAAATTGACAATTTTTGGCCAAAAATCTTAAAAGAGGTATATGTGTCCAAATTTCTAAAGAGGAGTTATATAAATGCTTTTTCTTAATTTTTTTTTTAATAAAATTAGTTTAAGAGTTCATGATTTGGTCCTATGTTTTTTTAATATTCGGTAAATTAGTACTATAATTTTTAATATTATTTTTTTAATCATTTGAAAAAATATTAAAGTACCAAATTGAACTTTGTTAAAAGGACCAAGCTAAATATTTTCACAATAAAAAATTATCCAAATCTAAAATTCAACTGGAAGCAAATGAGTATATCAAATTGAAACTCTCGACATAAAAATACTTATAATATGTCTTTATTTTCAACATCCGACGAAAAAGTCTCCAAAAATACAACTAAAAACCTTAAATTGAGAGAGATTCTTAAATTGAGAGAGATAACATTGTCGAATCTTTGATATAGCACATGCAGACTGCTCTAGCAAACGACAAACAAGCAGTTGGTGGTGTTAACTTCATCTCGACCCTAGTTTTCCAGTGGTCTGGCACTTCGAGACGGCAATGGAGCTTTGTTTTTACTCAATTTGAATATTAAAAAAAAAAAGCCACTAGGAAGCGAAAAGTTGGATGGTTGAGATTGACTTTCCATTAGAAAATTAGGTGAAAAGCACATAATTTGACGTAACGCCACCAACTTTATAAGTCGTACGTTACAACGTTATGAGTTCAACCTACTGCTTGCCCACCTACCTCTCATGGATTGGGTATTACATAGGCATTTCATCAAACAATTTGCAATCACAACCAGAATTTATTAACTTCACAAATAACAACCAAAACAATACTTCAACAAATTCACAATCAAAAGAATAATTCACGAATCCACATCCACCACTATCATCTCTCCTTAAATCCATATTAAATTAACTAAGTCCCCTTTGGTCATAGCAGAAGCACCATAAACATGTCATATAACTAAGATCAAGCACAAAATTCTAGACATCGAAATAAAGCTCCAATGAAAAATTCAGAACCTACAAAGCCTTATTGTAAACTTCAGATTCAATACAGACAGATAAACAGAACAGGAACATATATAACCAAGCCCTGGGTAAACAAAATTAATTTTGAAGGAAACATTTCTCACCTCAAACGTAATAATAAACACAATTAATCCTCCAAACACTTGAATGAGCCCGAATACAGTTTCCATTTGATGATGAGAAAAGGAAAAGATTATTTCACTTCCAAGAAAAGTGGGTTGGTCTCATCTCATCGTTTTTCTAGGAATCTAGGAATCAGTTGGAGTTGGAGACACCATCGTTGAAGGAGCTGGCGCAGCTCGTGAAGGAGTAGCGACTGTGATGAAGGTGCAGGTTATGGCTGGTTGGTGAAGGAACTGCCACTGTTCGTTGTTTATGTTTGCTGAACTCATTGAAGGTCATGACACAGACATCAGCAGGTGGTGTTGGCATCAAATTTAGTCACTCTGATATACAGAATTCTCTTCTTGTTATCTTAAATACACCGTCTTCTCTACCTAATACTTCCCTAATCCAGAACAATGTTGTTATTAAGTGCATTATTCAGATTTGGTGAACCAGAATGCAGCCCCCAGAGTTCTGGTAACTATGTCATACTTCCAAAGGTTGAAGAAGCAGCTGATCCTCCTAAGGTTACAGGATCAGAGAGAAAATTACAAGACATTCTAAACCTTCTACAGTTCAACATGCACGCTGGGTGTTTCATGTTCATTCCATTCCAAATTACATATGTAACACATGAGTCATTAAACATCGGACAGATGTAAAATGTGTTCTTATGAGAGGATAGCAATAGGTAATCCAAAAAAACAAAAAAACAAAAAAAAAGAAGACAGGCCTGGATGGATTTGAAGTGTTAGTACAGCCAGGTTCAACAAAATCTTGTAAGCTAATATATTTGTACAAGGACATAAAGCACCACTTCAAATTGCATGATCAACAATTCATTACAGATAAAAAAAGCTTATTATAACTCTTAAATTGGAAATATATATTATCTAGCAATCAGAACAAGGGTGAGAAACAAATCTCCTTCACTACATTTCCATGATTATCTCACAACTCCTGGAGTTACTCAGAAGTTGAAAATAGAAAATAAGAGCACCAAATAAGCAATGAAAGGTTCATGTGAAGTAAAATCTGTGATTGTACCAGACATATCAGAATCAACAATCAATATACACTCATGTCCAAGAACAAAACAAATTCTAAAACTAGCTATTACATATTAATTGAAAACATTCAACGGAAGTTAATTTTTTTTTTTTTTTTAACAAAGGAAGTTAAATTATCCCAAAGAATGAAACTGAGGAAAGCTACCTCAAATCCTGGTGGAAGATGAATCGAAATCATCAGGAGCAACACGAGCAATCCAATTGCTCAGAGTCCGCTTGATATCAGAGTGATTGACATAAGCCAACTCATACATGCTACACAAATTCACTACAAGTGTTTCATTCAATGCTACTGTAGGCACTCTCTCAAGAGAGTTCTCCAAAACCTTAATTGAATCCGACAAATCCCTCAAGTACATCAAACACAGTGCTTTGTTATTAATTGCCACAGCATCCATTGGATCTCTCTCAATGCATTCTTCATACTCCCTCACTGCTGAAACATAATCCTTCCCAACCAAATACATCAATGCCTTATTTCTATTTACAACGTTTCTCATCTCAACCTCACTCAATGACTCATCACTACGGCCGGCAATCATCTCGTCTAACAATTTTTCCACCTTCCCAAATGAACCCTTTGCACCCTCTAAATCCCCAATTTGCATCTGTATATACCCTAATTTTGACAACAAAATTGGATCCAAATTACCTCGAGAAACTAAATCTTTAATCAAACTCAAGCAAACAGTAAACTCCTTATGCTTCAAATGCTCACTAATTATACAATTCATAACAAAAACCTCTCTTTTCCTCCAGACTTTACTTGAAACATGAAAACCTTGCTTTTCCTTAAGTTTTCCACGAACAAAATCAAGCAACACATAAAACCGATCTAATCCTTCTTGACGATTACCTAAATTTATGGGGATAAGAGCGTGGAGCCACCGGAGGGAGAAAGGAACCATAGAACCGGATCGATTAGGGTAGATTTTCGGATAAGTTTCATAACGATAATGGTGGCTATCGAAATCGTCGGCCGAATCAAGCTCCGTCTGAGCTTCTTTGAAACGGCGGAGTTTCGTGAAAGCGAGGGCATTGTAGGCAAGGTAAGTGAGGTGATCGTGAGGAGTAGTGAGGAGAGCGAGAGAGCGAGCACGAGCGACTTTGTCGAGGATGGAACGCCAGCTGCCACGGTTGGCGAGGTCCTGGAGAGATGCGAGCTCGTGTGCTAAGTCATTGAGCGAACCGAATTGGTTAGATAGCGGATCGGAAGAGAGGGATACTGGTTCAGGTTGTGGATCAGGAGTATCGGCTTCCATAGTCGGAAGTGCGTCGTCAGTGTGATTATGGGTAGTCTGGTATTAGAAGTTGCGGAGGGTGATCTGATGGGAATGATCTGGTGTGGTGTACCCTTGTAACTTTTATTGTGAACTAACTACTAGTACCATTTGATTTCCTCGTTCTAAATGATTAATATCAATAGCCAAATATTGCCCACCTAGGAATTGGTAGAGACTTAGGTTTTTTTTCTTTAACTTCAGTGGTTAGCAATTTTTCTTTTAAAAAAAAAAATTAAGAGTACTAAATAGAGGTGGGGACGAGATGGGCCGGGCTGGTTCCAGGCCGTGACCCGCCAGACCACGGTTTGGAGTGGACTAAACCGTAATCAGCCTATTAAACCGCTGGTTAATCGGTGGTTCACCGGCGGGCTAATTTAACGGCGGTTTGGGGTCGATTAATCGGCAGTTCGAAAACGGTTCACGGTTTATAACGCTTACGGTTCAAAACTTCGTTAAATCTGAACTAGCGGTTTGGCCGGTTCCGATTCGAGGGCGGACTGGTTTTTCAACAGGCTAAGCCAGATGGGTCCAACAGGCCAACCCGATCATGGCCACATCTGGTACTAAATAGTAGATAATTTAATAAATTTAGTAAATATCATTATTAAATATTTATTTACTAATTTGCTCTTGATTTAAAAAAAAAAAAAATCCTATAAACATTTTATTAAACCGTTTGAAAATGAAAATTTTATATTTTATACAGAGTTTTTCTTATTCTTCGTATTATATTCTCTTAGATTCAGTATCTAAACTACTATGAGAGTTACTTCTATTTTCGATGATTTTTGATTATTTTTCCATTCAATTTCATGACTCTGTTTTGAATTTAATAATCAGATCAACATTAGCTTTATTTTCTTTATTCTAGTTATTTTCTCAAAAATAGAGAAATTTGACAGCAGTATTGAAAATTTTCTGAACTTTGCTTGTAATTTTAAATTTTAAGTGTTATTTTGACTTTTGAATTTTTGTCTAATTTTCAAGCTCATCAAATAGATCAGCTCATCAAATAGATCAGGTAAAATTTTTTTAATATTAATAAATTTTTTTTAGATTTTACAATAACATTCCTTATTTATATGATTAGGTGTTAATTTGATCACATTGTCTATATTATTTAAATTGTATAATTTTATATTTTAATGTACAGAGTATATACATTTTGGAATTTAAATAGTGAATTTGCTTTGAGAGTTAATTATTTGATTTAATTTTTATTTTTTGGTGTAATTTGTGTTGTGAGATATGCTATGTTCTAATTCTGCATATAATTAGGGTTTGTAAGATATTAGGGTTTCAAAGATATTTTTTTTTTGTTGATTGTGGTGATTTGGTATCATTATATACAGATGATGTTTTAAACTTGAGTTATTTAATTTTTTGTAATTTTTGTGTTGATATATTCAATGACATGTAAATTGAATTTATATACTTAATATATAAATTTTAAATTATATACTAATTGTGAATACTTGAATTTTGAGATCCGGAAAAGCAAGTTTCTCAGACTGCAAACAGTCGAGCCGAACCGGACGTCGCCGGAAAATAGTCCCGGAAGTATGCATTTTCATGGTACTAGAAACGTCCAGAATATTACGAGGGTCACAGAAATGGCCTCAAAAACGTCACCAGTCTCGGAACGTCCCAAAAAGGTTCCGGAACGAAAAACGCGTGAAAAGCTGAAGCAGGGCGCCCCTGGCCGCCCTCGGAGAGCGCTCTTGATTGCCCTCTAGGGCGCCCGACCACCCTCCAGAGCGCCCCGGGCCGCCTTAAGTCAATTGTTTGGGCCTTTTTGCCCTATAAATACCCCCTTTTAACAATTTTTTCCATAACTTTAAGCTGTGTTGACGACTGTTCTCTTCTCCCTTTCTGCCTTAAGAGATTCCTCATCTCCAGGCAATTCTTTACCGTTTTCTGCATTGCATTGTTGTGATACTTGCATTCATTCATAATAAACACTAACAAAATAAGTCCAAATCAAGCTGAAGTTGCGAAGCGGATGTCGTTACCACAGGTATAAATCTGAACTTAATCCTTTTGGTTTAATTCTCTTCTTCCCCTTCTCCGTTCATGCATACATGACATCTCATTGCATAATCACACTCTTTTGGCCATAAGGCCTAATATATCAAACTTTTTGGCTGTAGTGCCACTCGAAAATCATCTTTTTGGCCCTATGGCCTGACAAAATCAATCTTCCCTAGTGGAGACACCACAAAATATTCATTTTGACCTAAAGGTCTAAAAAATCACAATTTCGACCATGGACGTCGATAAACTCCTATTTTGGCCAAAAGACCTAAAAATGACATTTTCGACTAGGACGTCGATAAACTCCTATTTCGGCCAAAAGGCCTAAAAAATCACACTTTCGACCACGGACATCGATAAACTCCTATTTTGGCCAAAAGGTCTAGAAAATGACATTTTCGACCACGGACGTCGATAAACTCCTATTTTGGTCAAAAGGCCTAGAAAATGATATTTTCGACCACGGATGTCGAAAAACTCCAATTTTGACCAAAAGGCCTAAATTCACACTTATAGCATGCATACATGCATTCCCCTTCACTACGCCTTTAAATAGGCTATATCCAACTACATTGACCTTGATCTCTCACACAAACAAGAGTATGTAGGCATTATTCAGGATCTAACCCCGAATAGCAGGTCCTCCCTTTTTCTAAATTTCTTTTCTACATCCTGCATTACAAACATAAAGAATTAGGGTTAGATAGATGAATGCATGACATAACCTCTGAATCCTCCTCGAGTTCGTAGACTCATGTCTTTCATCCATTAGGGTGATTAACCTAGAAATAGGTCAATCGCAAAACGGAGTCACTATAGGTTCTTTTTTAATTTTCCCCACAAAAATAAATTAAGTGGCGACTCTACATACACATCACCCCGAGTGAACATCCCTGGCTAACTCGTCCTCGCAGGCAGGTCCGACGGCTCGAAGGGCCTTTTCGGTAAGAGTTCACAATCTGACGACTTTGCTGGGGACTAACTTACAAAGTTAAGTAAAAGTTACCATTGCATTCATTCATCTAATCCATCTTTTAGGACAATCCTTTCTCTTTAGAAATTTGTTTTAAAGGACATCCTTTGAAGAACAAGTACCTTTTCCTTAAGGAGCCTTGAATAATAATGTGACACCCCAAACCTTAACCTACGTCATTCCGACGTCATTACATACATTTTCAATTAAAAAGCATTATAGTTTGATATGATATATGACATGGAAATGATTTGGAAATGGTAATACATGAATTAAAAATGTTAAACAAAGTATGTTTTGAGTTTGTTTATCGTCGAAAGACATAAACGGAGCCAATTAGGGTTTTTGGCTCGCGCGACCGGAAAATGTCGAAAATGCGCAATATTTTAAAGTAAATGATTTGGATATGTTTTGAATATGATAATATATGATTTGAACAACAGAAACAAGTTATGTTATAGGCTCGTTTGCCGTCGAAAGACACAAACGGAGCTAAGTAGGGTTTTCGGACCCGCGCGATCGGAAAATGCTGAAATCGCGTAAATATGAACCAAATGACTTTGATATTTTGATATATGTTTGTTAACATGTTTTAAAGATTTTTGGAACCCTAATTGTGCGACGACGTCGTACGGTTTTGATTCCGTAAAAATTGTCGAGTTTCAAACTCGGTTTAGGGCACCGACCAAACGACGACTCGTTTTCGGATTCTTGATTTTTACGAAACTTCAGACACGTGTTCTACATATTATTTTGACACCAAAATGTATTTGAAATAGGTGCTGGAGTGAAATTATAGGCTGGATTTAAGGTTGGAATGATTGGATGAAAGAAAGAAGGAAACTTAAAGTTAAAGAAAGGTTTTTAAGGTAAATTTGGATAGAATTTTACACTTTTTAACCAAGCAGCTGCTATATTCTCTTGCTGGGACGTTTAACATGAGTTGGAGTGGTGGAATGGTGGCTGGAACAGAAGGAAAATAAGTGTTATACGTTGGGAAAGAGAGGAAGAAGAGAAAAGAGAGAAAAGGAAAGAGAAAGGAAGAAAAAGAAAGAGAAAAGAGGGAAATCTTTGGAAAATCATCAAATCTGTTGTTTAAACATGTTC
>CANUEY010229351.1:0-13303 GCA_948099555.1 Croton setiger
GCAACTCATTAAATTGCCTTTATATGATTCCAGGTTTACTTGAGGCAACTGACAGCATCAGTTCCATCGTCTTTTCTCTGGATCGGTCAGCCGAAGCTTAGGATATCTCTCTCTCGCATTTCATCATTTGTATCATCTTAGCATGTAGATTTTTTGTCATATGTTTTGTTAATAAAGTTTTTGGGATAAGTATGTCATTGGTTTGTAATTAAAGAATTGTATTATGTTATGTTTGATATTTGGTTTATGCTTTTGGTTATATGTATGTTTATGTTTGAATTGGATTTAGGTAAAAATGAGAATTTAAAATGTTATATGTCTTATATAAAAAAAAATTCATGTTTTATGACATAAGAGTATACGTAGAGGTTGTTACAATAGCACCCTCATACTAATATATAAGAATAAATGAGACATTCAAAGCTGTACAAATTATCGGGGTATCAAAGTTATGAGTCATAAAATGAAATTATGGGAAAGGATTATAGAACATAGATTAATGAGAATTACATGAGTTTGGAGAACCAATTTGGGTTTATGTCAGGGAGATCTACTATCAATTTCTCTTCTAAGAAGACTAATGAAATTATATCAAGAGAAGAAGAAAGATCTCCACATTGTATAATGATTTGGAGAAGGCCTATAATAGAGTACCAAGAGAAGTGCTATAGTGGGTTTTGGGGAGGAAAGAAGTCAATGGCAAGTATATTAACATCATTAAGGACACGTATGATAATGCATCCACTAGTGTGAAAACACAGGGAGGGGACATTGAGCCTTTCCCCATTACCATCGGATTGCATTAAGGTTCAGCCATGAGTCTATATTTGTTTACCCTAATTATGGACGAGCTAACCGGAAGCATAGAGGACGATGTCCCTTAGTGCATGTTATTGCAAATAATATTATGTTAATTGATGAGACCAGCACTGGAGTTAACAGCAAGTTGGAAGTGTGGAGGAAAACCTAGAGGACAATAGTTTTAAATTAAGTAGGAGCAAAATGAAATATATCCACTATGAGTTCAGTTTAAGGAAGAAGCAAGAACAAGAGGTTAAGTTGGATGAAGAGTTGGTCCCTAAAACCAAGCAATTTAAATATATGAGTGCAGCATTTCAGATTGCAAGTCGTATAAATAAAGATGTGACCCATAGAATACAAGTAGGGTGGATGAAGTGGAATGGTGCATCAGGGATCTTATGTGACAAGAAAATATCTTTAAAGGTGAAATGTAAATTTTATAGGAAGGTAGTTCGATCAGCGATGCTCTATGAGAGTGAGTGTTGGGCACCAACGGGGTAACATCTCCATAAGATGAATGTAGCGAAAATGAGGATGTTAAGATGGATGTATGGTCATACCAGACTGGACAAAATTAAGAATGAACATATTCGGCAAAAAGTCCAAGTGATGGAGGTTAGTGATAAGGTGAGAGAAGGTAGACTTAGATAGTATGATGTGTTACGGAGACCTCCTCATGTGGCGATTCATAAGCGTGAGGGTTTGATGGTTAAGGGATGATTAAGGGGGCTAAGAGATGTCGTGGAAGACCTAAGACAGTTTGGAAGGAAGTGATAGCTAAAGATTTGAGTGTGCAGATTTGGTTGATAACATACTGAATGAAGATGTAAAATTCGTGTCATGGAAGAAGCCTAAGGCTGGGGAAGATTGTATTATTGTGCTTTGAACTCAAAGCTGAGGATTCATATAGCTAACCTCAACTTGTTTGAAACTAAGGTTTGTTCTTGTTGTATTAATTATTTTTCAAGTTTTTAAGATAAATTTGACAAAAAAAAAATAAATGTAGTCTTTTTTTTTCAATGTAAATTAGAGAGTGTATTAATATTTAGTTAAAAATAATAATTATCCTAAAAAACCTAATGAATATTAAAAGAAAATATTTAATTGAGGATAATATTATATGATAAATTTAGTTTAAATCATATTGTATTAAAAATACTATTTTAATTCATATAGACATGTGCAACGCACGTTAAGAAACACTAGTTGTAATAAATAGCACAATTTATTTTTTAGTTTTAAGTAAATAGCACATATGTAATTTAGAAAAATAGCACAATATGTTTTATAATTAAAAAAATAACATTTTTGTATTAAAAAAATATGAGAATGTGGGAAATATATTTATTTTCTAATATTTTATATGTTTTCATTATAAAAAAATTGTTATTTTTCTAATTATAAAATATAAAATAGCAAATATATGTACTGCTTTGTTGACAAATAATGTTTGTACATGCTGAAATGTTAGCCAATTAAGTGTTAGATAGAACGTTCTTCAAGATATTTTGTTGAAGTACAAATTTTGCTCTTGTTAAAAACAGTGACTGCAGTTGTAGACAATAGCAAAGCAAAATTTGAATGTGAAACTCAATTCCAAATAAAATTCAGTTCCAAAGTGGAAAAGTCAACAAACATTACAACTCATTTCTCACTAGTTACTCACAACAAGCAATCAAATAATGCCTAAGCCGGTACATCATGTACAAGGGAACAGAAAAATTTTGACGAAAAGAGATGGGACCACTCTATCTAAAATTTGAATTTCTACCTATTACAAGAATTAAAATTAGATTACATGAATACAATCCCTTCATTCCCATAGAGCAAGACCAAGAGACAAGGGTTTTAATTAACCTGAGTGCTTCTCTCTTTGCAAAGCATGTGCCACTCTTGAAGGACTGCTGCCTGAAGAGCCATGTGCTCGACTTCCTCTGCAGTCAACTTTGACAAGGTTCCTTTTTTAGGTTTTCCTTTTTCACCATCTTTCTTGTCCCCATTTTCCTTCTTGTTTTCATCTTCCTCCCGTTCCTCTTCGTCCTCGGATTTTGGAGATTTAGGTGGTGGCTGGGCAGCTTTTAGCAAAGCTATTCGTTCCATGGAAATCCTAAGCCTCTCAGCAGCAGCTTCTTTCACTTCATCTTCAGGCATATATTCCACACCCCCATCAGTAAGGTCATCCAACCAACCTTGTAAGTCTGCTTCAATCTCTTTGGTGATAGATGCATCAGACGCCCGAACCACAAATTTGCACAACATGGTGGTTGTCTCATCACCTAAGTCTACGTTTCTGCTGACTTCACTGGCTCCAAATATCATCAAACCCAAGAATCCCCCAAACCAGGTTTTGGCAGCATAACAAAGCTGTGCAAAAGCAGAATTCAACTTTTGTCATATGAAAACATCAACATCCTGAATATTATTAGTCCCATTCAATCTCTTTCAAAAAAAAAAAAAAAAAGCATGGCAGTTCTAATCCTTAGTCCATAGCTTACAAAAAAAGGCAGAAGGAATAGCAGATGACAAGAAAGAAACGTAGATCCTACCTGAAATCCTGCGACTGTACGTATCATGTGGGAGCAAACATTGTGAAAAGGCTTGGAAGACAGGGATTTCAGTCCGCTGAGGAAAGGAGAAGACCCATATTGTTGTGCAGCAGTAGCCTTGAAGCCACTTCCTTCATACAAATACGTACCAGTAGATTCTACTATGGCCGGCAAACTAGGCCATAATCGGAAGAACTCAACAGGTGATATTTTATGTGGCAAAAGAAGTTCGGTCAATGGAATTTTGTAAGGCTGACACCTCAAAATCACTGGTTCTCCCAGTTCTGGTCTTAAGCTTCTTTTTTGCTTTATGATTTGTGGATCCTCCTCAGAATAGTCACCATCATAATCCCCAATAGCACCACTTCCATAGAATGGGTAGTATAAGACTTGAACCCAAAGTTCACATCTCTCAAAGTGTGACACACCAACTGTCACACTGCTCAGTACTGGATCCTATCAAACATAAAGATAATCAATTCTAATAAAAGGATATATATAGAAAAGATAAATTGATAAAAGAAGAATATATTAACAATATTTCAAAACCCAACAGAAGACCTCCATTTGAAGAAAAACTTGTAGTTCTCTACACTCTAGAAATACTTTTCACCTCCCTAGCACAAGATTTTGCTTTAAAACCCCATAGAAAAAGCAATCCCAGAAATCAACAGTAATTTATTTAGGAAGCCAGTAAAGTTTGCATTCATGTGACCTTTACAGAAATAATTGTGGTAAGCTATTAAGCGAAAAATACTGAAACTGTCAAGAGGGAAAGTTTAGAAAATCATGAGCAACCCTACTAAAGGATTTACAGTTTTAACTTTCAGAATGGCAACTAGAAGTTGGCAAGTCTCTCATTCAGAATCATAAAATAAATATCGACCTAAGTAACAGCAAAGGCCTCCTTAAATAACAGAGCAAGAGACTGCAAATGATCAGATGAAGGTACATCGAAAGAATTTGAAAACATCACAGAAACACTGGAAAGTAAGATACCTGTGATACAAGATTACGCAGTTGTCGAACAGCTTGAGGAGATCCATCCATAAAATATAATGCACCAGATAATCCAACTCTAATATCCACCCGATTAAGTTCAAGTTCAGTCAAATTTAAGACCTGCAACCAGTTTATCATTTCAACAAATGAATATTATCAATATAAAATTAACAAATTCTACAATATACAAAAAGGAAAGAGAGTGAACCTAAAGAATATGAAAGAAAACATAATGAAAGTGCTCTTATTCATTTAATTTCTTTAATTTATCAAGTTAACACATCATTATGTAACAGGAATGAATAAAAATGCCAGCAATCCACTCATGTGCAGTATACAATGTACTGATTTAGACATGAGATGGAAATGCTAATATTTTAAAACATCCACCATGGAAAGAAAAATTGATGAGAAAAATAATAGTTCCTCCAACATACAATATGGACTGTATTCCTAAATCTCAGATTAAAAATACCCAATCCATACAGGTTCTAGGAAACAAATTGTTGATGAATTGCTCTAGCAGTGATGACTAGATCCAAGAAGAAACAACATGAATTTTAGGAACTAATCATTCATTAATTCCTCCAAGTGATATGAAAAGGAATGGTAGCAGGCAATGCAAGGATATGACCTAGAATGATAACTTCAGATGATAGTTGCATAGCAGCATAAACATAGTGGTAAATGGAAAAATAAAGAACAGCCAAGTGAGGGAAATGGCTTTTAACCTTCAGGTGCAAAGTGATCCTGCCATCACCCGAGTCTGCCAAATGATAAGCTTCAACATAACATGGATCACTACTTCCAGTTAAAGTATATGAAGGCGGCATAACTTTGAGTAATTTAGAATCAATTCCTTTTGTGACCAAAATTGTTAATTCACTAGGATCTGGCCTCCAAAGCTCTAAAATAGCCTTGTGAACCAGTCCTTCTAATTTTCTGTCCTGTGCTGCAGCTGCGTCGTAAAACTGAACGGTAAGTTTATGATGGCTGAATGGATAGTCTCCCCTAGCTTCACTTACCCCAGCCCACCTAAAAGAAAATAACGCACATTAATTTTCCATGATAAAACAGTTATTAAAAAAAATAGAGACAGACCATTAAAGTTAAGAATGACGTAGAAAACAAGTAAAAAATTGAGCAGAGATCGTCTAATTTGATTACATACAACATGCAGCCGAGCACAAATCAACCCAAGAAGTCTGTAAGGAAAGAACTTGAGGAGCACATACACCATTCAGAATTCTATACCATCGTATGATAATAAAAATAACCAATCACCATCACATGTATGATAATAAAAATAACCAATCACCATCACATTACCATTCACAAGCACAGGATCATGCAAGTTCAACTGCTATAATGATACTAGAATCTTTTTAACTTAACTTCCAATTCTGAATATATTAATGGAATAAAATAAACACCTGTTTTCAGGATGGCTTAAGACATATTTAATTCTCTGCAATATCAAACGGCACTGATGCTTATTGACAGAATCAGCCAACCCACTGTTTCTGAACTCCTCCAGCTCTTTGGTCAATAGCTGGCAAGCCCTAGCATTGCGTGAACCCAACCGCTGAGCACTTAAAAGAACTGCTTGCACATCTTGAAGCCGATTTGATGTATTCGCAGATGAATCAATGTTGAATAAAACCTTGTGGATATTTGATATAAGCATGTTCAATGCATCCTCAGGGTCATCAGCTAGAAGTGGATCCAGTCCTTCCAAGTTTATGTGTTCTGAAATTGCCCAAATAAGACGGGCACATACTCTTGGGGTGCTTACCTGTTAAATTGGTAAAAGAATTTAGACAAATTGTTACCTGTACAATATGTGAGCCAAGACAAACAGAAGTAAAAACAAATAAATATATGAATGGAAAGTACAGAAACAAAAGAGCCAAGCAAGGCTTTAAGTAACAGGCATAAGGTTTCAGCCCTGTGGAAACAGAACTAAGAATGTTAACCACTGTTATTTTTAATTCTTCTAAGTTAGGGAAAAGATTAAGGGAAAGATAGAACAATAATTGAGAATGACAACCATAAAACATTGTATCAATACCAATGTCTTACGAATGAGCATTTCTCTCATTGCTACGGGCTAATAAACCATATGAGAATTGCCACAGAAATAATATTAATAAATCATATGATGGTTGCAGGGAGTACCCAAATACAAATTCATCGTTAATATCTAATGACAACCATATAACATTAAATCAATACAACCATCTTGCAAATGAGCATTTCTCTCAGTACTACTTCCTAAGAGGGTATTTCTCATAAGAGGTAGCTGAAGGTTTCTGAAAACTTGTTAACTTATAAACAGATTAAAAATAAGCAACAAATACCTACTTATTTTCAGCAACTTATAAGGAGTTTAAGTTTAACCAAGTAAAAGACCAAGATACCTTTAGTTATAACTCCCACATACCACTACCTGCTACTTATAAGTTTAAAAAAACATTTCATAACTATTTATAAGTTTAAAGAAACACATTTTTTAACTTATTTTAAGCAACTTATTATAATTTTGAATGAAAAACACCCCCCTAAATCATACAACAGCTTCCCCAGAAATAATAATAAACACTATCAACTTCTGTAGGTTATTCAGAACCAATATGACCAAGTAACATGATTCAACATTGATACAATGGCATAAAATTGCTAGTAAATGATTGAATAATAGTGCATAATATATTATGGCACTATGGAATTAATGCCTAACATTCTGCCGTCACTAAATGTAGTACTAGATTTTCAATACATACCTCACGCAGATCCTTCACAAGTTGGCGTTGCAAATTTTGCAGTCTGGTCTCATTTAAAATCTGATCCTGAGAAGCACCATCTTTAACGGTTTTTACCCCACCTCGTGTATCATAAATATGGCACAGCCTCACAAGTAACTTTAAATAGCAATCAATTGCATAGGTCCTTCCATCACAATCCCATTTTACACAAGGCCTGCATACTTCCACCACTTCCAGAGCTGGCTCAGTCCAATTAAGTGCACCATAACCAGTTCCATATGCCAATGCTCCAATAACTCTGCTCTCCATTCCTGAGTTTTTCTGTTCTGGTAAAGGTAGAGACAACTGGAAGCAACTTTCCACCAGTGATGCCACTAACTCCTCCCTAAATAAGCTTTTACTTGTTATACTATGAAGGTCATCCCTTATTCTTATATCCTCAAAAAGAGATGCAATGTCAGTGCCCGCAAGAGGTTTCTGACCTCTTCGAACACTTTCCTTAGCAAAAAGGTCAACACAAAGAGCTGTTCTACAAATACATGCTAAAGCATGCATTCGGTCTGATTCTGCCCTCAGATTTCTCACCATCAAAAGCAGCCTTTTAAATAATTTAACCTAAAACCAAAGAATAAACAATATCAATAGACAATCAAAACAAACATCAATGAGTAACCAACTGGTCAAGTGTTGGAACTGAGTTTACAGAAGATATTCAACAATGTAGACAAAAACTCACCTCCAAAAGTAACTTAAAACTATTGCCTTCCCGAGAACAATAAAGAAGCATACTTTAGGAATGTGTTATACGTATCACAAGCTTCTTAATCCCCATAAAAGAAAATTTATATGGACAAATTAAAATCATACCTGCATATGAAGATCAAGAAGGTGCAAATTTGTAACAACAGCTCGAACAATACTCTCCCTGGCTGACGAAAATTCTTGTCTATCCCAAAGCGTCAGGATGGCAATAATAGACTGTGAAGCCCACTCTGGCTTGCCTCCAGGCACATCAGCGAGATACAACATGTTTATACCAACCTCAAAAATCAATGCTGGATCCAAAGATGACGCTAAAAAGGGTGCCAAATGCGTTACTACATCAGAAACCCCAACTAACTTCTCCGCATTAGAATCCACCACACTACTATTGCCTCCACTCGCCACTGCCTTGGAAAGCTTCCTGATGACCTCCACAATACCTGACGCCACTGCCTTCACTGAATACACGAGGGGAAAGACAGTAGCCCTGAAATTCTCTATAGGTAAGAGCAATGACCTTGACATTATAGCATTTCTTTTCTTCCAAACGAAATCCACCATTGATGAAACCCAATTAGACCTAATCGCTAACGAATTTTCAGTATCAACTAACTTATCACCCGCTAATCGACTCATCCTCTTGGAATCAAACTCTTGAAACAACCTCCCAACAGATTCAAACGCAACTTTAACAACGTTATCGGATTTATCCAGCATGTTTTGTCCAATTCGCCCCCACCATCTGGATACCTTATCAAGCAAATTGACATTGTGTTCACATAAAGTCACCATATCATCGCGAGCCAGAATGCAACCAAGGGTCTCAGTAATGGAAAACCGCAAATTATCGCTAGGAGAATCAAAGCAAGCGGAGATTTCAGCATTGGCATCCATAATCAGTTTAGAAAGGGAGTAAGAAGGCATAGCAGCAAGAATAGAGACGGCAGCGGCAGTAACGTCAGGATCAGGGAAGTGGAGATCATTACGAACGCCAGTACAAACGGAGTCCCAGAGATCGGCGGTTAGGCGACTGGATCGAATTAAGTCGAAGGAAAGCTTTTTACAGACCGCGGAAGCAGGAGCAGCGACAATCTCTTCGACGGCGGTCTTGGCGATGACGGAGATGTCGCGGCCAGCAGCGGATTGTTGGAGAGCTAGAAGAAGCGCATGAGATTGGCGTAAAGCGTCATTAGAGCGGAGGTCCGCTTGGATCTGGGCGAAGAGTATGTCCATCTTGGTCAATGCAGAGACCAAGATTTCAAAGTATAAGAAGCAGAGAAATTTCAAAGCTTAATCTTTATTAGGGCGACATCTCGAATTTAAAGAAAGATTTGAATTTGGTTCTTGGGGAAATGGAGAGGAGACGGAGGGAAGAGGATTAGTCAGAGTTGTGCTGTGTCGGCGGAGCACAGTAGTTGACGATGAAGAAGGTGGTGAGTGGGTGCGTTCGGCCCCTCGGTTTTGCAGACTCAGACCATACCAGAGTGTTGTAGGACCCGGTTCATTAGAATAGCCAGAACCAAATGGAAATTGATTTGGGTGTGTGGGATGAATTTTAAACCGCTATGAAGCAACTTTTTATTATTATTTAACAATAGTTATTTATTTATTTCGACTTTTTAACTTTTTGTTTTTATAAAATTAATAAAATGTGACTTTTTGGATAATTAAAATTTTTTATAATTTTTAATTAGAAAACCAATTAGTAGATCTTTCCTGTTTTAAACTATTATACTTCCGTTCAGTTTTTATTTAATTTTTCATTAATTAAGTCAATTTTTTTTTTAATTTTGAAATATGACAGAATTATTATTATTATTATTATTATTATTATTATTATTATTATTATTATTATTATTATTATTATTATTATTATTATTATTATTATTATTATTATTATTATTATTATTATTATTATTATTCAACTCACACCCATCACCATTATCATAACTTTCTTTCATTCCTTTCAGCCAACACCACCACTTTCCCTTTTCTCTTTCTCTCTCTTTCTCTCCCCTCCCCTTCTTATCTTCTCTTCCATACTTCCCTTATGCATTCTCTCTCTCAATCTGCAGCATAGGCGGCAAAGAGAACTGTCGTCGTCACTCCTCAAGTCATTACAGTCATCATCATCTCCTCCAATCACCGTTACCTTTTTCTTCTCCTCCTTTTTTTTCCTTCCGGCTGTAGCAAAAGAGAGAGAGAGAGAGAGAGAGAGAGAGAGAGAGAGAGAGTGAAATCATCAAAATTTTGAAGCTTCATTGTCGGTCATTCACCACTCCGGCGAGCACTTTAGGACCACTGGTCGACTTTTCTTATCAGAAGCTTTCCATTTCTGTCCTTATTGCCGCCGATTTGTGGCCGGAGAAGCAAAACCCATCAAGTCAGGTCTCGATTGAAAACAGATGGCAGCATCTACCTCTACATTTTTCCATGGCTTGCGACGAGCTTTAAGCTCCGATATGTGTAAATTTGAACTCCTATCTTCCTTCTCTTCATTCTGGCATTGAGAATTTGTGTTTTTTGTTGTTTTCTTCAATTTGGTTTTTCCGACGAGGGTTTCGATCTGTTTGGGTATATTCCAATGAATCCCAGTATTGGTTTATGTTTTTGAATTGCTTACAGGAAAAAGATTCTGATGATGTTGAGTTCGATGACATCCGGCAACTTTTGGATATTTCGTCAACCGGAATATTCGCTCTCCAACAAGTTTTTTGTCAAGAAGAAATTTTTAAGTAATTTGTATTTGCGGTGGTTTTATGGTTCATAAAGGATGGTGGTAGCAACAATAGTGGTGGTCAGCAGCAGCGTAGGTGGTGATGGTGGGTGGTGAGGAAAGTGGTAATGGTGGGTGGTGGCAGCATGGGTAGTGAATGGAAGAAGAAGATATGTAAACGTAAGAGATTAAATATAAATTAACCTCTTTTATTTATTTATAATTTTAAATTTTTTTTAAAGGGATTTTAGTTTTAACTTTAATCAAATGTCAAAACTAAATCTCCTTTAAAAATGTTAAAATATAAAGACTTGATTATATATTTTTTTAAACATCAAAGACCTGAAATAAATATAGTATAAAGGGTATATTAGTATTTTTAACCATATTTAAAGGTGAAATAGATGGAAATTAGATAGAATGATCTAAGAGTCAAATATATAAAAATTAAAGGACCTACTAATTAGTTATCCAAATTGGAAGGACCCAATTGCAAATTATAAGAAACTTTAGAGATCTAAAAGTAATTATTCCTATTTTTTTAATAGAAATAAAAGCACTTGTATTAACTAATTGAAAAAGAATTTACAAGTTACTCCATATCAGTAGGAATTATATTCTAAACTTGAAAATGAGCATAAGAACAGGCAACCTTTGCAAGTTCATATGTTAACCTATTTACTTGTCCCCGGGAATTTCACGGCATATCAGTAACCATATTGTCGACGGCCCGATTTTTCGCACGGACAAACCGCCGGCGGTCGGTTCCTTTTATGAGCAAAAGGGTTTTTGCAAGTTTTCGTTTCCGTTTTCTGAAAAACAGGGGAAGGCGATTAAAGCCGTTTTTGGTTGCGGTGCCGAACTAGTCGGTCTTAAAAATTTCGTTTTTTTGAGTCGCCACCCATATCGGGAACCGGTTTTTAAGAAAAACCAAAAAGATTGACTCCATTTTAATTTTAGGATAAAGGCACATAATCCGAACCAAAAGATTTGGATAAGCGGGTAGGGTACGTTAGCCGAAATTACAATTTCGACTAACGCCCGGTTTAAACCGGCCTCTAAAAACCAAATTTGATTTTCCGAAATTAAAGTTAAGACTCATTTATTTTGAAAAGCAACTATCTATGTTCCTAATCAGTGATAAAAGTCGTTTGTAAAAATCACATTACAGAAAGCGATAAAGTGCTGAAATTAAATTGCAGAAAATAATAAACAGCCCTTAAATCTAAATTATTCTTTCTCCGATTCCCGGAGAAAATAATTACAAAGCGTCCTAAAATTTACATTCTACCCAAATTATTCCCCGAATTAAAACCCGGCGCCCAAAATTAACAATTAAAGTCAAATATTGAAAAACTGCAATTAAGTCCTCAAACTTTACAAAAATTGCAGACAGGTCCCCGGAAGGAAAAATTGCCATTCGGCACATACAACATCACAACACAGCAAAACAACATAAAACATATTAAACATGCCATTTAAACAAATAAATGCAAAATGTGTAAAGTTACGTTTTAGTCCACACATTTTGCAAAATTACAAAACAGCCCCTAAAAAGGTTATTTTTATTACAAAAAACAATCCCAAAAACAGTTTTAAACATTCAAAGCATGCCAAATTTTCATTTTGGTTCTATGTTGGAAAATTACCATTTTGGTCCTTATAGTTTGCAAAATTACGATTTGGTCCATATTTTGCAAATTTCATTCAAAAACTACCCTACATTCATGCCCAGTGTTCAAATAGTTAACAAAACATGCAAAACAACATTTTGGGAGGCATTTGTACAAATTACAGTTTTGGTCCCTATATTTTCTCAAAATTACAAAACTGCCCCTCACCTATATTTTAACCCAGAATTGATTCATTCTGTATTATGGCATGGAAATCATCACTGAACACATAGCAACTTATTAAACAATACATACTTCTCAAAAGGATATCAAAGTAGCCTAAGAGTTAAAATTATGCCCAATACAATTCATGTTGCATTTTAGTCATTCCAATCAACTTGCTCACTATACTGCTTTCGCTTAGCATGCTAACACATTTCAGAGTTGCAGTTTAGAATCAACAGCATGCATAAAATGTGAAAACAAATTTCTGGACAGGAGAGACAGCTTGGAAAAGAGGAGTTCCCACCCTAAGGCAGTAACAACAGAAGGAAAGTGTGCCCTCTGGCAGTGCTTAGGTTTCAAAGCCAATATGCACTGGCAACTCCAGACTATCACAAGCAAAATTGGACAAATTCCTCATGCTAGAATCACATGCTTAAAACCAAGAAGTAGAAACAGACAGCAGTTTTGAGTAAGACATTATGAACAGAAATGCAGACATGCAAATCTCAATCCTTCTTAAACTGCCTAAGTACATGACATTAACACCATGATTCGTCAACAGAAACTGGACCAACACAACAGAACCAGGGGGATATTGATGCCCCACAGGTTTATGAATACACTACATGAGCACAAACTGCTCAGATTGTAACTGAAAACAGACAGAAATGGGATGCCATGTGCTGGTGCTTAAACTCTCCACAAAACATGTGCAAAACATGCAACAACAGTAAACAAACTATTTCATGCAGTTTATTCACCCATGCAACCAGTTAGTTTAACTGGATCCTTCACAGACAGCCTACAAACAGTTACAACAAATGTTGAACCAACACATATAACCATCTCCAGTAAGGTGATTATATTAGAAAC
>CANUEY010229353.1:0-29049 GCA_948099555.1 Croton setiger
GAGTGCAAGAATGAAAGGGTTTACATGGCACGACCTTCAAGAACTCAGCAGCTTAAGAATCCTAAGTTGAGGATGAAGCCCTCCATCTCATATGATTTGGATAATCCGGATCCTGAGGAGAAGGGTAAATCCTCCAAGAAAAGCAAGAGAAAGCATAGATCGGATTCTGATTCTGGAAGCAATAGTGAGGCGTCAGTTTTTGAGAGTGATAGTGGGTCATCATCTGTTACCGAAACAGAATCTTCTGAAGAAAGTTCAGATTACAGCTCATCTTCTGATTCAGAGGAAGAGAGAAGACGACGAAGGAAGAAGAAACAGAAGAAGAAGGGGAGAAGAAGAAGGTCCACCTCAAGTTCAGAGTCCTCTGACTCTGAATCAGGCTCAGAATCCGACTCTGATGATAGAAGTAGCCGTAGAAGAAAGAGGCACAGCAGAAGACGCTAAACCAGGAGGTCAAGCGGAAAGTAAGATCAATATTTCATCTCAGCTTACTACTCGTATCTGCATTGCTAGTCTGTCAAGCAGTTGAAGATCTTATGTGATAGGTGGAAGCGAAAATAAGTTTAGTAGAATTGTTGCTGATAATTTCCTTTGTTCTGTTCTTGCTTTCTGATGTTGTAATAATCCCAAGTCAAAGTAGGTCATTTAACAATTGAAACTTTTTGGTATGGTTGAGTTTTCCTATCTTCATTTCTTATCTTTAAGAGGTCCCTTTTGTTTTGTGAATTGTAGAACTCCCTTGTTTTCAATAGCTCTCAACCCTTTTTGATTGCTTTCCTGAAGATATATATACATCAAGAAATTGTTTTGTTTGTTTGTTTGAATTTCACATAACCTTACCCTGATTGCTTACTTGAGTAAAAGGCCAAAAGCTTGGTTCTTGCAAGGCTTTGTGGAATTTTCTTGTGCAGAACTTAAATTTCCTCAATTTTGTAACAAAGAGAAGTTAATGTGCTGTAATGTCGGATTTCTTGATGAATTCTTTTCTTATGTTGAGAAAAAGAAAACAAATAGATGGAATTCTTTAATTTTATGATGGTTCAATTCCATGGTTTTGAAGGGATAAGAAATCCCAGAAAGAAGGTGGAATTCCGCATTTCATTTTGTGTAGTAGTTGGTTTCTGATTTGGCTGCATGGCCATTTTACACTGGTTCTTACTTTACATGCTCTTTATATTTACACGTCATCAAAGTGGTAACCTTTGTTTCCTTTGAGAACATAGAAGAACTCTCCAACTGTCTCTTTTGAACTCCAAAGTGAATGCTGACACGGCACTTCCACGACTTGACAAGTGTGTTCTCTGGATATTTCTCTTGCACTGGGAAAGGAAGTCCATTAGAGATATAAGAAGAATGAACTGAACTTTCAAGTTTCAGTAAAGGTTTGCAACAGAAGAAGAAGAAGAAGAAGAAGAAGAAGAAGAAGAAGAAGAAGAAGAAGCTTTTTAACCATGAGTGTATACAAATTCTGCCCTGATTGGTTAGTTTCTTTCTTTTTACCACTTTTTTCTGCCATGAAACCAATATTTTCAAGGTTCTGTACTCCTATTTTATCATCTTTTTATCTTATATTATTATTGATTCAAGTCTTCAAAATTTTTCAGTAACAATATTCTGTATCCCAAAGAGGACAAGAAGCAAAGAATTCTTCTTTATGCATGTCGAAACTGCGATTATCAGGTATCTTTCTGCAACATTTAATGATGTTCAGTAAGCTCTAATACAATATAATAGTAGTTATAAGTTGCTATCTTCTATTTCTAAATATTGCTTAGAAGTTAACCAAAAGATTAAGATGGTGTTTACTTAAAAACTTTTTTTAAGCCTTTTTTAACTTAAAAGATATCCATACTCCTGTTTATCTATACTTTTAATTTACTTATAAGCTACTGTAATAAAAGCAGTAAAAATGCTTTCTTTTCTATCTTGCAGGTCGTTGCAGATAATAATCGGATTTACAGAAATGAAGTACAACATTCTGCTACAGAATTCACACAAATATTGCAAGATGTTGCTTCTGATCCAACTGTACCTCGTACAAAATCTGTTCGATGCAATGAATGTGGGCATGGCGAAGTTGCATTTTTAACTGTAAAATTTCTTAGCTTTGTAGCTTGCTAGAAAAGCATACAATTTGATCATGGAAATTTTTTATTTAATTATTTTTTTAAAAAAAAAAAAATTTGCAGGCAACTTCTAGAGAGGAGGGAATGACACTTTTTTATGTTTGCTGTAATCCAACCTGCGGAATTCGGTGGAAAGATTGAATATTTCGATTCAATTAAGTTTAAAATTATATGTTTTTTTTTTAAATTAAAAAAATTTATATGTTATTATATAAATTATGGACTATATCTTTAATTTTAGGTCAAAACTCGAAAATTCATAAAATAATCAGTCCGATATCGAGCCTGTATAACTTGAAAATCGAACCGACCTTAATCCGACGGGTCAATTCGGGTGGTCAGTTCGGTATTTCTGTACAGCCCTTAAAACCCCAGCGCGCCAGAGAAATACCCTTCCCGTCGAGTCTCTTACCTGCAATTCTTCTACTCTTGAGCTCTGCTTCTTTTCTACCCGAATTCCAAAATGAGTGCTATGAAATTTTGCCGCGAATGGTATTCTACTCGTAGATTATCTATACACATTCTTCATTTTTCGTATTTAATCTTTAGCTCAATTTTTAATTTTCAAATTGATTGCAGCAACAATATTCTCTACCCTAAGGAGGATAAGGACCAGAAGATCTTGCTCTTTGCTTGCCGTAATTGCGAACATCAGGTCATCTTTCTGTTTTGATTTTTGTTTATGGAATCTGGATTTGTTATCCAGTTAATTTAGCAATTTTTTCATATGTTGATTTGTTTTATCCTATGCGATTAGGGATTCGGGAATTGTGCAATGTAGTTCTGTACTATGAAAAAACTGATGCTTCTTGCTATTCTGATTTTGGGTATGTTAATGCTGATTTTGTATCAACTTGGGACTAGGAATTCATTGTCCGTTTAATCCGTTTTTCCCCCATTCTTTAAGTAATCAGATCATAGAAATGTATGGTTAATTTTTTTATATGGATTAACACTCTGGATAGCCTGTAAACCGAATGTTTCGATAAGTTTGAGCACTTTGCTCCTTCCAGTTGGAGTTTTTTTTTACTGCTGCTAAGTTGATTACTACTGGAACAAGTTTTTCTTTTATGGTATATATTTTCATAAAGAGAAGATTTATATCGTTGAATCGTCTGTTTACTCAATTTTTCTTTTCTAAATCGTTGCAGGAGATTGCGGACAACAACTGTGTCTACAGAAATGAAGTGCATCACTCTGTGGCCGAGCGTACCCAAGTATTGCAGGATGTAGCTGCAGATCCTACTCTTCCTCGCACTAAAGCTGTCCAATGCCAGATATGCAAACATCAAGAAGCTGTTTTCTTCCAGGTTAGCTCTTTTCCTGTTTTTGATACTACATATACAAATTAGCCATTCAGAAAAATTATTGACCTTGCCATGCATCATGGGAATTTTTTGTAACTGTGTATACTGAGAAGCCATTCAGATCATAGTCTAATGTTTTCTGCGCACTGCAAAACGAAAATCTCTTGCAAAAGCTGGAGGAAAACCAAATAGAATCAAGAAATATGGTTGACTGCAACTTAGTTATGCTGTTGAGTTGGAATGTCATTAGAAAGTGTTCATTGGTGGATGGGATAAGTATGCTTTAGTACCACTATGTTTCTGGTAGTAAGTTATTGACTTGCAAATATTTTCTAAGGATATAATATACTGGTACCATTCCAAAAGAAATAAGAGCATTGGCTGTGAGACTTATGGATCGATGGTTATGCGCTGAATGGTGGAAGATTTGCATGATTTAACTTATTTAAGGCCATTATATTTAACCTTCTTTGCCTTAAACACGTACTTTTGGAATTATATGTAATTCTACCAGAGCTGAGATTTGATTTTGATTTTGGTTACTATATTTTGGTGCTTAATGAGATTTTTACTTATTTCTCTTTGTCGAACATTCAGGCAACTGCAAGGGGCGAGGAAGGAATGACGCTGTTCTTTGTCTGCTGCAACCCAAATTGTGGGCATCGTTGGAGAGAATGAGATAAAATTGTTCAGCCAAAGCTCTGAAGATACATTTAATGGCTAATCTTCATGTCCAACTGTAGCAAAATTTCGCACGCCAAGGCATAGCCTAGTAGCAAGTGTATTTACGACCCTATAAATAGACCAGGGTTCGAATCTTCCGCCCCATTTTTTTTTTTTTTTAAAAAAAAGCACTAGCAAAATTTCATGCCTCAAATTTTCCTTTTGCTAACTGAAAACTATGGAACTTGTTCTATGCACTATTTCCATCAATAATTAACCTCCGTAAATTGTAGTAAGATTTGAAATTCAAGAGAGAAGATTTGATTGCCGTAGGCCAAGTGATACATCATACAATTACTATTTTCCTTAATTAGCCTAATTAAATTTAAAATGAATTTCAAAATAATTTAATGGAAAAAATGGACTAAATGTTTGTGACTAAGGTGTAATTAGTTAGTTTAGATTATGGTGAAACATTAGCAATGAAATAAAGCAGCAACAACTAAGACTAAAATTTTGATTTGTGTATTTCTTGGTTTTATTAATGATAATGCTAAGCAAGCATTCACTATACAATAGTTAATTAACTTGTGGAAAATTTTCCACTGCAATCAGCTAGCTTTCCCTCTTATTCATCTCCTCTCATGGCAGAAATAGAGAGTAAACAAATCCCCTCAAATTTGATCGAAGGGGTAAAAATACCAACTATTAATTGGAGAAAAAAAAATATGTAAAATTATATCTACAGCCGGAAAAAAAAGGAGAACAAAAAACACCCAGATGGGTTAACAGCTATTCTCTACAAAACTCAGTTTCGGCTACAAGGACGATAACGTCTTTGCAAACCAGCCTGACAATCGTTTCACTTTCACAGAGAGCTCTGCATTCTTTGAAAAGTATGATTCTGCATTTGATAGCATAACTTCAATGTCATGTTTTACTGCCTCCAAAGTTCGATAATAGTAGTTCTCCAACCTGGAGTGGATTACTTCAAGAGACAAAGGAACTGGAAACCTGAGAGAAACATCATAATATTTCAAAAACCAGAGTTCGCGATTCTGCTTTCGCAAGCTAATGTTCAAAATATACAGTTCAACCAGTTCAGACGGGCCAATTATTAATACGATATTGCATATTAGAATGCAATAGATAAGCTCTCATAAGAAAACAGGAGCAACAAACATTTGGGATTGGACTTCCACCAAGTCTCAGGGTCTAAATTATCACCAGATTGATGGCTTACATTATTAAAAAAATTGCGCACATTGAAAAGTAACATAAGTGTACCTGTTTGTAAAATTGGTCTTCTGTGATACTTGCATCAATTTATGAACCCCATAGCGATCCTAAAAATGTTCACAGCAAAATTCAGTACATTCTTCTAGCATCCTAAATCCATGCAATGGTTGTATATTTAAACACTGAATGAAATTTTACTGAAGAATATATATCATCCCTAACTTCTGTGATTACCTGTGCTGTTTTCCCCGACTGCTCCAATTTGGTTAAGGCAAATATTAGCTTGTTTCTGATTTCATCATCAATACGAGGTTGTTCCCATTGAGTACCAAAATCAAAAAGCTCCCAAGGACTGTGTTGATGTGTTTCTCTGGGGTCACTCCTGTACTGAATAGTATACCTTTCCCATGGACTGTCTGGAAATTCAGAAGATTTGGCCTTCACAGAGGTAATTCGGCCTTCCCACCAACTACCATCTTCTTCCCCATCATTTGCACACCACCAGACTCTACATTTATCCCTACATGTCCAATTTCTTTCTATGGCAGCATCAAACCGAGTCCTTTCAACCAGAAAATCTGGGAACCCTTTCACTTCAGGTAGAGTTAATTTAAATGATTTGTTAAACACATCAGAAGTAGAATCTACAAATTTAAGTGTCATTTTGCAGCAACTATCTCCAGATCCTGGTAATGTGGAATACTCGAGGCCTTCAACTCTAGAGAATTCTACTGCTCTTATGTGTCCCTTGACTGACTTCCAAGGGCCTGTGTCTCTTGAGCCAATGTAGTTTATGTACTCCTGATGCCCCTGAAAAACAGAAAAGTCCAAATACATTATGCATTATCAATCCTCTGTCAAAAAAAATCTCAAGGTGAGATTGGTTTACAACTCAGTAATAATGAACCTTTAATCTCTCTTACAACTAACCTGTATAAAATACACTACTTCATCCCCCTGTTGAGGAATATAACGAGTGCCCTCTTCATGCTTCGACAACATTAGCCACGGCACCTTTTTGACTGACTGATGAGACTTCCATCTATCTACTGGACTTGTGTCACGGAAATGATAACTAGTTCTCCTACTCCTAGATGATCTTAATCCAACTCCCATCCTTGAGCTTGATCCCCATTCCTCATTAGGAAGTTGACATCTATTGATGGAACCATTATCAACATTTCTACACATTTCATCAGAATCGTGCTCCTGTTCTGATTTGATATCATGGTTCACTAAATCACCTGTTGTCGCTTTTGAATCAGTAGTACGGGTGATATGAGCTCCACCAGTAATGTCTTCGTGTGAGTTACTTCTAGCATAGTGTTCATCTGTGCTAGCATGAGAAACACCTTCCTTAGGGCCACTACCACCTTCGGAATTAGATCTATCTTTACTTAACTTTGATCTTCGATAAACAACATTGAACATCTTTTTTGGATGTGAATGGGAATCATCCACTGTGGATATAGAAGTTTTGTCAACTTGAGCATCTGATTCCTGAAACTCATTGCCATCAGGAGTGTTTCTATTGGTTCTTTCATTTTCAGGCATTTCTAAAGATGGAATTGGTATCATATCTGCAGGAGAATCAGGTAGCATATAACACCCCCCATTTCTCTGATCATCTGAAGAATTTAGCGAAATCTTGCTCGACTTTATTGTTAACTTTGTTGGCATAGATAAACTGTTCTCTTTGAACTCAAGTGAACTTTCCTTTCCATGAGAAGCATGAGCCGTTTCAGGCAACTCATCAGGGTCCATGAACTCATCAAAGCTTAGATGCTCTTTATCATTAGCCACACCATTTACAATCACTGATTTATCATCAGCATCATTTCCTACGCCTGCTGCTCCCACTTCATTTATCTTATCTACTGCATAATCTTGAATTTCTGTACTAGAAGATAATGGGCCTCTAGTATACTGAGATTTTACATGTCTGTTCAGATTACTCTCTCTATCTTTCTGATCACTAAAATACGAACCAAATCTAGCACATGACGCTGATGATGAGGCTTCTCCAAATTTCTGACGCTTAGATGTACGAGCCTTCACACCTCCCCATTTGATATCTCCATCTCTGCATTCAGACAAATCTATATGATTTCTGTCTATTTGTCCTCTTTCTTTTACTACTGCAGTGCAGCTTGTGTAACTAGAAGAGCATCCCAAGTCTAATGATCTATTAATTATCCCATTTACATCAGTGGCTTCTGCTGGAGCCTTGGAGGATGATGAACCTACAACAAGCTGATTGTTAGGTGTTTTGGTTTCTGACATAAAAACCTTGGTTGGATTCCGAACTGGCAATTTGAGGACCAATTTTCCCCTGTTTCCAGTGTTCGAATGAGGTTCAGGAAGTTCGCTAGATTTGGCAAGATCAAGATCTTCGTAATCTTCAAATGAAACTTCCTTCCCCTTCAAATTCCTACTCCGCTCATTGTGCAAAGATTTCTCTGATTCATCACTCTGGGTATATGAATTTTGCAGAGAGGATTCGCTATCTGATGAATCACCTTCTGAGCAATCTTCATCTTCTCCATCTGTAGCTGTTCCTGTTATTTTTGAAAACAAAGTAAGAGCATTGCGGGCAGCAGCTCTTTGAGGTCTCAAACCCTTTGCAGTAGAAGACTTCCTTTTAGAAGCTTTACGGCCAATCCTTGATTTCCTAGCTCGGTTAATTCTCAATGCATTGCCATCACATTCATCCAAATTCCTCCTCTTAACACGCCTCCCTGAAGAAGTCATTATCTCCATCTGAGAGAGAGGGGAGTGAACACAGTTATTGATGCACAAGAACAATTTTGAAACAAAATTGATTAAAGAATACTTACTTCAGCCTTGGGTTTCTTCCTTTTAGATCTATGAAATCCATTCCTGCCCTCAACCTCACTGTCTTCTGCACTGCATTCTGGATCAACAGAAGAATTGGAATTTAAACTTCCGTGCTCACCTCCTGAAGAATATTCTTCAGTAACATTGTACTCTGAATCTGTATCAATACTTTGCACTTCATTTTCAGGTTCCCAATCCATAGCGTCTACAAACTCAGGCAGTGGCTCAATCAACACATCCAAGTCAGCCAAAGGCAACATTTGGAACTCTGGATCTAAGCTGAAGTCAGGCCCAACAGTGAATTTTATAGAAGGTGGTTTCCATTCCAAATTCAGTGCTCCTAAACGTCTCTTTTGGTACAAACTCTGGTAAGGCTCTGGATAGGGATTCATTCCTAATGATCCGAAAAACCAAGCATGAGTATCATACAATAAAATATAATATGCTCAAAAACATTATATAAGGCTAAGAAATTCCTAGGTGAGACAGAATACCCGAGTCACAGAGAAGATCTTGCATGTTTCGTCGGTATGGTACAAGCTGAGTTTCCTGAAGAGGATGTTTCAACATTGTTTGTGAAGTTAATAAACAGCAAGCATGAACATAAATGCCGAAAAATGAAGAGGGTTTCATGCAAGTCCTTTTCAAGAATATGATTCATATAAAGTCGCATATTTTTAAGAAGAAACCCATGGAAACTAAAGAGGTTAGATATGTTAACTAACTTGGTCAAGTGTGTTCCCATAGGTGTCTTGCATAAGGGGCCGATAATCGCCAAGGAAGAACTGTGAATTGCAAATAATTACGTTGATTAGGAGTACCTTAACTTATTTAAGAAACTTAATCCCAATTAAAGTCTAACAAAAGGCATAACAAGTTATTTAAAATTTTACATACCTGGTCGTATTTAGCATCGTGTTGGGATTCACCTTGGCCAGTGTTTAAAATATATAACTGACCAACATCATCAGAAAGTATAATTGATGTCCCATCCCTGTAATAAAGGCAGCAAAAGGGAACTGTCAATATCCCAGCAAACCTTAAAGAATATCCACCAGGCAATCTCATAGAAACAAAGTGTATCAGACAATGTATGTATGTATGTATGTATGTATGTATACAAATATATATATATATATATATATATATATATATATACTGCACTTACGGTGAAAACTTCCCGTCGACTAACTTGAATCGCGAAATCTCATAAATCCGGATGGGTATGCCCTCCCATATCTAATGAAAGATGATATGAAATTATTCAATAAGAAAGAACCGGGGAAAAAAACCGATATTAATCTCTTGACCAAACAAGAACTCACATCCCACACTATGGTTCTTCCATCATAGCCTGCGCTCATAGCAATTCGAGGGTTGAAAGGATGAACATCAAGAACATATGTCTGCCAATATTAGGAAAAACACACTCTCAGAACATTTGATTCACCAGATGTAAGCTTCTGATAAGTTCAAGAATCCAAGTGAGATAGGATGAACAACTTACAGAACTAGTATGGCCATTCAAAGAATGTACTATGCTCCCATCAGCAGCATTCCAAACACAGATTCTACAATCTGCATCACAACGTATGCTATATGATTGTCACCAAGCATAAAAGAGGTCAAAATGAACAATGCTGCTGGTAATAAATGAATCATTTCTAATATAGGGCAAGAACAGAAACTATGTTAGGAGGGGCAAACAATTAACAGCTAACTTCAGAAGGGGCATATGGTTAAGAGAGCTTCAGAAAGCAGCAGGTCCTAGTTTCAAACTGCAGGATCTGCTCTGAATTTCTTTTGACCACAGGGGTGGGGGGAAACTCATGCATTACTTTAGTCTACTTAAGTAGTATTTATATAATGATAAAACAGAAAAGAGTGGCTATGGTTTGCTATAAAAGGTTATCCTGTCTGGTTATATACGGGAGTCAAATCTTGACATGAAATGAAAAGGCAATTATATGCCATTTCTAAAAATGAAGCTACAAAGGGATCAGAGAAAAGATGAGTTTTGTACAGTCATGAATTGACTCTATAGGTGTAACAAAGAGACTATTTCATGTTCATGCACACAGAGGAAACATTACCCATGATAGCAGCCAGGACAAACCGATTATCCAGGCTCCATATAATCATATTCACACCACGAGGAGTTGGCAGAATTCTCTGGCGTGGACCTCCTCGGGGAGGTTGGGGAGGCATTGGTGGTGGAGGAACTTTCAGATGATAATGTCGAGTCCAACGGCCTACTTTCCCCTAAGAAAGAGTATATGATTTTTTTTTTCAAAGATCAAGGAGAAAAACCTTACAAACAGCAATGGACTGAATTGAACCTCACAAACAGCAATGGACTGAATTCCACTGCATTACATGAAATCTAACATAGAAGACAAGATTAAGAAACAACAGAAATGAGAGATTATCATCTTACATGTGATCTACGTGATCTTGGAATCCAGATAATTGCACTGCCATCTCGAGAACAGGTGACTATGTTGTCATGAGAAAACCTGCAAACATAGAAGTTTTCATCCATCCTTAAAAAATCCAGCAGAACTATAACTAAGGCTGGAAAAAATTTGGTCAAAGTATTGTATTTGGGGAAATCTCAAAAACTATTAAACTATTCATTTCAGTTTCTATAGGAAAACAAAAGGACAATTTGTTCAGTTCGGTTGAAAAATATCAAAAACCAAGGGAATGCTACAAAATTGAACTGATCCATTTTCAGTTGGTTCCATATTTTGGTTTCTTTTTCTAAAAGTTGGTTTAATCAACTTCAGCTGCTGCAGTCTGTTTTTGACTAAGCTGATCAAATGTCCAGCCTCAAAACTGATATAAGTGCTTGTATAAAACAATGCAAATATAAGTGAGGAATCCACAAATATAAATAGTCCACGCACCATGAATTTTTAAATTTTGGAGTATTCTCTTCCTTTGAGCTGTCAGTGAGAGAAAATCTAGGTGCCAAAGCACATCCACTGCAAAATATGGGAGGATCCCACCTCAGCATCCAAAATTTCCAACAAAATGGTGAAAATAGCACGACATACCTAAACTGAACATAGTTGACATCATTTTCATGGCCAGATAACACATCTATCTCATGATTAGGTTGGTCTGAGTCATCAGTGTTAGGTTTACAAGCATTCCATACCTGCAATTAACTAGCTATTAGCAACAAGAGGTCTTATTTCACATACCAAAAAAAGGGAAATCGTCTTTTACAAAAAAAAAAAAAAAATGGAAGTTGGGTAATTTGTGCATGCACAAACTCAAAACAGAGACAATAAAATATACCCTAGCAAGATTATCAGAGCTACCAGTGACAAAAACGGTTCCATTAGCATTAAATGCACAACAAAATATTTGATGGCTCTGCTGACCACTACTTGAGGATGGACCACTGTTCTTTCCTGCAGCTATTCAGATGTTCTTGTGAGCACTTGCAACGAATAAATCATCAAATCAATCATAAATTTGCATGAAGGGTAACCAACCATCTAATGAAGCTGAAGGCCTGGGAATATATATCCGTGGACGGAAGTTTGAATATCTAGCATCCCAGATCCTACATGTTCCATCATCAGATGAGCTGTAAAGTGCATGGAACAAGCAAAAGTTACCCATTAAAACACTGGAACATTAAGTTCAGCACACCCAGATATTTAAAATCATACAACTGAGAAAGAACGATGAACAAAATAAGTATCACATGGGTACTGAAATAAAATCAGAATATTCTGAAATCTAATAATAATAGTCAGTAGGAATAAATTTATGTTTTATTTCATTGAGAAGTTATATCAGACAACAATCACACCAGATCAGCACAACTCAACTCACTGATGGCTACATCCTAAAATATTATACCTTGACTGAATGAGTTGAGATTGTAACTAGAGAAGAAATATATGATCATTTGTCAACTAGAATATCTATGAAGAGAAGTTTAATAGTCCCATAAATGAAATCTTAGAAAGGGGGAAATAATTGAAATCATTGAATTTTGGATAACTTGCAGAATACAATGCCCCAATATAATCTCTCAGTTCCTTTTTTGATGTTCCCATGACTTCGGCTCCAATTCCTAGAGGAAAACTAAGGAATCAGATAGGCCTAGGTTCAAACCTTAACAAGCAAAATACTAACAGATTATCCAGCAATAGCACTTTGTAAAATATGAATAACACAGAACAACAAAATCAATTTAAAAAAGACATTCAATCAACAATGACCAAGTGACTCTTGGAAGGATAAAACCAGAGCACAAATAAATCAGCCTTACGAAAGAAGCTGGTAAATAGAACCGGGCCTAGGACTAAATGCAATGGCAGTGACAGCTCCAGTATGTCCACGTAAAACAGAAATTGGAAGCCCATCTGGCAAACGCCACTGTTGATATCCAGAAGGATTCATCAAGATTTGAGTAAAAGAAAATATACAGGAGGGAAAAACCTTGAGATGTTGGATAGAAGCTTACCACTCGAATTACACAATCATTTGAAGCAGAAGCCACCAAAGCATTGTTCGAACTCACAGCCAAGTCAGTAATGTCCCCCTTTCATGCAGAGAGTAAAAAGAAAATAAATGAATTGAAAATATAAGACATGTGCAGCATATTTGCTTACTTCTGAATACATGCACACTCACTTCATGTCCACGGCAGCTAGCCAAGCAAAATGCAGTTTCCATGGACCAGATTTTAACAAGTCGGTCATCTGAACCAGTAATAACATATCTCCCTGAGCGATCAAAAATAGCTGCAAAATTCATATCAAGGATAAGTGTACAGTCGAAAGTTTATTGGTGAACTACATGAAGAAACAAGAACGCCATCATTATCTAGGGACAACTTAATAGACATATTTCAGTTGAGAGTATAGGCAGACATAAAACTCGGTCCAGATGGGATGTGTATGAATTCAACAATTTAATCTAATTCGTTAATATTCATACCACAATAGACAGCATTTCGGTGTCCTCTTAGCCTCTTTATATTTTGCATTTTTTGCACCATAGTTGAAGGCTTTGCAATAGTGTAGCATGCAGCACGGACAGATGGTGCACGATGATGTCTTGGAAAACCACCTCCAATTTCTCTCAACGCCAGTCCACGGACCTGATCAGCACGCATATGAGGCCATCGCATGTGAATAGGAGGGTGATTTAGTTGGGAATTTTCCTCATCTCTATCATCTGAAGAAAGAAATTGGAACCCATCAAGAAAAAGGGAAAGTAAGGATCTTATTATTTTCTTACATAAATAGATGATACACAAAATCAAAATCCTCACGAGTATAAAAAACAGAGATTTCTACTATTAACAGCTTAAATACATGTCACCTACTGCTCAAAAGTGAAAATGAGCCAGTTCCCAGAAGTGTAGGAACCGCAGCAGCATTTGGAACATTTACACCAATCAAGCCTTGTGATTTAGAGGCTGCGTTAAGTAACAATTGCTTCAAAAGCTTTACCAAGTGATCCTTCTCAATGTGTGGATACCTACAAGATAAGAAGCATGTCAGACGTCTAAGAAAATATGGCACAAAACTATCCTAAAAAATCTTTAGAACATTTTCATGCACCTTATTCAAAAATATTTCGGGGCACATTAGAAAATTGTCAGAGGATCAAGCAAGTTTCCTACCTCTCCACCAAATTAGTGTAACTTAAAGGGAATGATAGACCGTCATCATTTTCGTCATCACTGCGAACTCCCTTCCTTGAATACCAAGCATGATATCTTCTAGGGAGTAGTTGGTGTTCCAAAAGTTCATTCCATAACTGTCCACATGTTCTATGACATGGCCCAACCGAAAGGAAATGCATAATCAAGAAGTAAACTTCTTTGAGGTCAACATCTGCTTCAGGTTCTACTGTTGTCTCTGGATCAGCACCTACATCTTGAGCACTCTCATGCACCTTACTGAAAAATGTCAAAGGCTTCATACTGGCAGAAGGTGCATTGGCTGAAGGAACATACTTCCGGAGAGCCATATTACCTGTTATGGAGAGAAGGGCAAGAAATTAATGTGGATTAGGAGCATTTTGTATGCAAAAATTGCTTTAGCACAAGCTATTCAGAAACACACACACACAAAAAAAAAAATACCTACTCCCTCTTGCATTCTATTGAGGTCCTACTAATGCATAAATATGTCTTTCTCACACTCCTGCCAACATCTTTGCCAAACAAATATCAAGTAAATCGAGAACAAAGACCAACTTTAAACTCATCAAAACGTCCATGATATGTAACCTAAAAATTTCATTATTGATTCTATCCATAAAGAAGGACCTAAAATGTGACGTCTAATAGCAACCAAAAGAATGTTGAATATCATAGGGCTGAATGCAAGCAACTCATTTCACCACCATGGACAAATATTTTCAAAGAATAACTTCCTGATCTGTAATTCACCAAGACCTTCCTTGATAAACAAACACTCAACAATAGAAATAACTATCCCACTTTATACAGCCATCTTAAAATTAAAAAGGCTCACCAGTGTAAGTGGTGTTTCATACTTCCATCTGGGTCAATTATAAAGAAATATGGTAAAAAAAACCTTTAGAGCACGACATGCATAAAGAACCTTCAAACTACATTATTTCTCCAAGAACCCTATTGAAATGTCAACTTTTGACAATCAAAGGCCATGCAAATTTCAAGAGATGGTCATTTGCTCAATTTTTCTGCCAGAACATACAGAGGCATGAGTTCATATCTCTTACAACCTAAGAATATAATGCAGTTCTGAAAGAGAAATATGAAGTTTTTATCACTTCTCACTCTTCAGCAGAAAATAATGTCATCTTGCGTCCCTTGTATGGTAGTTGGCTCAAAGCCCCTTCCACCAGCCATTTTCCATATTAAAGCAAGATGGATGGCTCGTCAGTCAATCCTTGTTTAAGGTAAGTGCAAAAGTATTACCTCCCAACTACAGTCCTTTCTATTGCCCCTCGATTAACTTAAGTTTTAAGGCAATGCTTGGTAAGTTGTAATCCAATATAAAAATTATGTTGCACAAATTCCAATGTAACAAAATTTATACAATACATTGGCAACCAGGCAACCCTCCAAGCAATTCTATACAAGTTCAATTAAAGCTGGGTCGACCCACGGTAGCACTTCCCCTAATTGATTTCATTTTTCAAAATTTCAAACTTATATCTCTTCCTAACCGAGCAAATCTCTCCCCTACCTATGAAGCATAAATCCAATCATGCCAATTCACCGCAACCCACTGATAATAATGCTAAAATGCATTCTAAATAGAAAACTTAGTTATGTTCAGTCAATTAATTAAAATAAATGGGTCTAATAAACAAGTATCAAGCCAACAACTTTTAAAAAAAAAACTGAAAACAAAATATAACCTGGTGCAAGTGTCTCAAAAATTAACCAGATGGATACTCTTGTTGATGAGCCTTCAACTCTTTTACACAATTTTGATAGCCCCACCAGCAAAAATCCAAATGCATAACTCTGTAACAACACAAAACCCTAAAATTCAATTTCAGGTCACTAAATGCTACCATAACATACCAAAACTAGCATCAAAACTATAAGAACAGAGCCTATTTCCGATCTAATGCAATACATACACAACACAATCCCTATCCGGCATATCCGTAGAAAATTACACAAGCAATGAATATATGAACCAAAACGGGAGGTCGTTTAGTTGAATACCTTAAATGGAGCTTAATTCCAAAGCCAAACGACGAGTTTGAAGCCACAGTGTGTCGTTTTGTTTTTCGAATTCAAAGGTAGAACTAAAAACGGGGATCCAGAGGTAGAACAACCGTATAGAATTAAATGAAATTCGACTAAACGGACATTGGCGAGTGTCCAATACGCGCGAGATAATAATTTATGGATTCAGTTCAGGAACGATGCTTCGTGTTCGAGTTTCGAATTGTTCGTTGGTTTTCTAACAGGAAAGGATTAGAGAAGAGAGAGTGTGCAGAAAGAGGAGACGAAGAGAGAAGAAGGAGATTGAAACGCTGCGTTTTTATATTTTGAGGAAAATAAATTAAAATAAAACAAAAAAATAATAATAAAACTGAATAATCTATTTGGTTTATCCGGCGGTACTGGACCACGCGCGTCGGGTATCACGTGATCTCGAAGTAACTCAAACGGCGCCGTATACTACGTCAAAGACTGCGTGTTTTTCTTTCGTTTGGTTCGCGTGATTAAGCAATAAACGATTTGGGAAGAGAAGGCCCACCATCCGTAGTGGACCTGCCATGCAGCCAAGAAGTTCTGTAATCAGTAATCTGTACTCTCTATTTTTGGACTGTCATAAAATCCCAACTATATTTGATTACATATTTTTCTAATTTATTATAGTAATAGTAATTTTATTTTCTTTTTATTTAACTTTTTTTTATGTTTTAATATCAAAGCCTTTTTCATCAGATTTTAGTAATACTACCACTGAACCACCACCGGTAGCCGCCATTATTTTTTATCACCGGCCGTCTAAAAATAAATAATATTTTTCTTTTATTTCTTTCACTTCCGACAGCTATCAGTTATTGTTGAAAATAAATTTATTTCCAGTTCATGAAATAAATTCTTTAACACATGTTTCAAGCAACACCAATGCCAAGCAGTGAATCTTAGCATTCTTAACATGATTTTGCTTCTCATTATAAATTACATTTTGCTTACCCGAAATCAAGAATTGAAAAGTTGACGAAGATTGATAGGTGATATATAATTTGTATCACCATCCATCATATAATTTGCAGTAATTTGGTTGGCATTTTCAGTGAAATGGAATGCATCCCAATATACATATTTGGTTCTGTTTTTGCAAACAAATAATGACCCTTTTCCACAAGGAGCCAAACCTCCATGAGCTCCTACGCTATGGCAACATGCTTTGTCTGCATTCTCAAATCCTGCAGCATATATATAAATATATATTACTCGATTCCCTATTTTTTACGTGTATTCATATTTGTATCTGCATGCAATACATGCAAGAATTTAAGAAATACGTACCGTAGGTTTTATAGTTTCGGACAATATCTTCTGCAATAGCATAAACATCTACATGGATAATAATTGATCCCATAGAATTTGTAGTAAGCTCTTGAAGGGATATTTTTAATTTTTTATTATATGTTCTTGCATACTGATTAAGATGTGGAACACAAACATTAAATCTAGGATTAAGATCTCTCGCCAAAGGGGCACATCCTATAGCTCCAACATTTCCCACCACAAACTTTCTGGCATCTAAGTTGTACAGTTTCTGGAGCAAAACAACAATACCTTAGTCCTATATATAGAGGTGGCCACGGGCCGGACCGGGCCACGGTTCGAAGGGGAGATCAACCGGAACTGGCCCGCCGAACCGTCTTATTCGATCATGAAGGAAAAAGAACCATAAAAATTGCTAAATCATATAGAGGTATTTGTTTTACCGTAAGTTGTGATCTAAATCTTGAAATCAGAAGGTCAATAAGAGCATCAACTGTCTTGTGATTTGGTAATATGTTGGGAACAGTTGACAGAAGAGGAAGATCATTTGCACCTGTTATAACAAAATGGATAGCATTATTCAGCAACTTTTTGGCAGCTCCAACGCCTATTTGTGCTATTATTTTTTTCCTAGTTGCTGCAAAATAATTGATTTGTCGGTCCAATTCAACACGATCACCCTGTAAGTATATATATATATAAAAAAAAGAAAATGTACAATTAATGATAATAAATAATTCCCTAAAAATAATAACAAAAATGACAATTTCATAGTTTTTAAGAACTCTTGAAATCAATATTTTCCATTTTTTTAAAAATTATTTATTTTATAGTTTGAATTTATACAATATTTTTTGGGTATTTAGTGCAGAAAATTTAATAATTTTAAAAAGAAAAAATAAGGGAAAAAAAGGATTTTAAGAGTTCAAGAATCAAGAACCATCTTCAAGCTCTAATAATAGCAGTAAACAGAGAATATTACAAATTCAGATCCAGTAATTGCAAGAATTCCTGTTGCAGAAGAAGCAAAATTGGCACCATTTAGAAGCTCATCTCCAGTAGTTGTTGGAGCCAAATAAGGAGGAGTAAAATTTTTCATACCCAGTTCCTGTTCTATTTAAAAAAACAGAACAAAAAAATCTTTAAAAAAAAGCTTATTTTAAATTAAATTATTAAATAATAATTACCTAATTTAAAGAAAAATTCAAAAAATTAAGCAAAAAAATAAAAAATTACCTATTAAATCCACAACTGTTCTACCATTACAGTATCTTCCTGATGGAATCCCCTTTTTATTCCCAAAATCAATTCCATTGGGAAAATCAGGTCTTGCTAAAGTATTTACATAGAAATTATTACCCACATCAACAAGTGAATCTCCAAATATAAAAAATGGTGGAATTTCATTTTTGGACCAACAAATATGCAATAATAATATTAAGTATAGCAATAAAATTTGGCATATAATAATATTCATTGCTAAAATATTGAATCAAAGGGTACACTCAATAGCTATTTATATTTATAGTAAAATTTATTCCACAAATAATATTTTTTTCTTAAAATAGAAAAAAAAAATTGCAGCCCAATAATACACAATTACCAAATTGTTGGCCAGTTTTAATAGCTTGCACTTTAGGTAAAGCATATAGGAAGTTGGCCTCTATCTATAAACTACTACTTCCTAAAGAATGGCTACCCATTAATGGACCTAACTATAATATATAATTAAAATGGTCCAATAAATTTTTACTTTGGCAGATTTTTTTTAATAGTTTTTGTATTTTATTTAAGTTTTTTTTAAGGCATACAAGAGAGTAACGATTTTTTATATATTTAAGAAAAAATTACAATTTTATTTTACATATTCTATGATTTTATCTCTCTATTTTTAAAATTGTAGTATTTTAGACCTACCTATAATATATTATGAAAATGATCAACTGTCATAATTGTAGTATTTTAGACCTACCTATAATATATTATGAAAATGGTCAACTGTCATAGCTCGTTTCAGGTCTATTTCCGTCGATCGGCAAAGATTCTTTATAAGTTACGATCGCGGAATTTGATTTTAGGCTTTAACTATGTTGGGACGAGGAGAGGCAACAGTAATTAATGGAAGGTAAATGAGAATAAAGTAGGGAGAAAGGTATTGCGGATTGCTTTAAATCATTTTATAGGGGATTTTTTAAAGAAAAACCCTTCAATAAGTTGTGATATTTTGGGAGAGGTTAATTAAAGGATGTGTAAGAGGAGATAAGTTGTATTATTTGTGTTTTGAAAGTAAAATAAGTGGGAAAATATTGGATATAATTTTTTTTTTATAATATATTAGTTATAAAATAGAATTTACACTTATTTATCCTTTGAGAAATATATACTAAATAAATTAATACTAACCGCGTAGTTGAAATGAATTGAGCTTATTTTTTAATAAATTATCAAAAAACTTTTTCACTAAATTAAACTTAATTATTTATAAGCCGACACTAAATAATCATAAAACTTGTGAGTTCAAGCAGAGAGAAAATGCTTACAATTTAGTAAACGAACTTTATTAATATAAATGAGACGAAGACCAAATCGTCGCTTTGGCCGAGTGGTTAAGGCGCTTGCCTGCTAAGTAAGTGGGGTTTCCCCGCGTGAGTTCGAATCTCACAGGCGACGATTTGGGCTTTTTTGGTTGTGCTTGTTCTTCTTGAGTGGGCTTTCCAGTGAATTTTGGCCAATTTCTTAGCTTTTTTTTTTTTTTTATTATTATTATTAAAAAAAGAAGCATTAATCTTGCATGAAGATGGCTTAAAAATACATTTGACAATAGTTTTTTGAGTGGTTTTTAATATTAATCAAAACGTTCAACAAGTTATATTCGCTAGATGTTTAGTAGTATTTCATAAATAAACAATTACTAAAATTGGTTAATTACTTTTTAAACAGTTAAGTTTATAAAAATTAGAATTATTGTTAAGAGTTTACAAAAATTAGAATTGTTGTTAAGAATAAGTAAGGAGGAAGAAGAGTTTAATTTAAAGATTGAGTCTAATTAACGATTCAAATAAATCAAAGGGGTAATTTTGTCAATTTTTAAAAATTTAATCCAAATCGTTTGACTTTTTCAATTGACTAACGATGTTTCTAAACATCTAATAGTACAATTTTTGAAACTATAAAAGCCTATTAATACAATTTTCAAAATAAAAAAATTCCAAAATATATTATGCAAAATTTTAGGGACCTATAAATAATTATCCCTCTAGTTAATAATAGAAATTTTAATCTATTCTTCTTCTCTTCTTTGGCAATTGAACTTCCAAGTTGAAATAGAGAAAATAGCTGTTCCTTTCCACTCAAAGATTAAAGACTTTTCATCATTACCAATTGTACAATATTTCCCACAAGAAAATTTCTGCAAAGCTAAGTTTGCTTGGTACAAACATAACTCACTTATTTCAGTCTCTACCATTCCAAACCTTGCAAAAAATGTTCTCCAAACATTTATTTTTACATTCCTTACATCCCTTTCTTCACCTTCATATCCCACAATATTCCTAATTCCTTCACCTAAGAACAATGATTCCATAATCATCCTACTTGGATCATCTTTCGACATGCAAGCATCCACACAATCAAAATATGCACTGAAGTAGAATAGTGCTTCGATGAAACGAGTAACGAATAGAGATGAGTTATGATTAGCCTCAGTTTCAATTACTACCACTATACAAGGATTGATGCTTCTGATGACTCTCATTATAGAATCAAGCTCAGGTTGGAGGATAATGAAGTTCATTAGTGCATATTCTGAATAGACTGCTATTTGTTCTTCATCATTTTCTATATTGAGTAGTTCTTTTTCCAGGTCTAGCATGTTTGATACTATGACTATATTGAAAGAAAATGGAATGTTCATAGACTGAGCAAAATTTGTTAAACGATTACCTGTATCGTTGACCGAATTTTCTGAAGGAGTCTCCATAGCAGTTATCTTGAGAAGTTCCAGAGAACATTCATTTTGAGAAGCAAAAGCATGAATTAAGGCTGCCCATTGCAGGCCATTCCTGATTTTAAGATCAATTACATGAACCCTTTTGGCTTTCCCCACATTTTCTACAATGGCTTGGGCTGCAGTTAAATGAGCAACCCGATAAAAGGGTATTCCTTCGAAACATGCCTGGATGGTAGAATTAGGTGTGATCAGTAAATGATCAATCATGAGCAATTGGCTTTTTCCTGAGCCTTCTGATTTGATTTTTCCAGTTTCACGGTCAATCCTTTCATGAAGAGCTTGAGAAAAGTAGTAGACTATTCTTTGGACAGGATTTCCAGTACTAAAGGACATGGAATCACAATAATCAAGTAATCTGATTGCGCGTTCATATTGCTGATTGCTAACTTTATCAGCAGAAGCAAGAAGGAATTCAACAAGCTCCACGTTGCCAGAATCCTCACTTGAAAGGCCAGTGGAAGAGAAATTGAAGGGATTTTCAAGCAAGGAAGCAACATTAACACTGGAGTTAGAGGACTGAATATACCTCTTTGCAGCAATTCTCACGATTTCTTCTGTTGATAATTCCTCGCCTGCTGGCAAAACAGCGCAATAAGGTACGTTACTGCTTGATCTAATTATTCTTTCCCCATTCAACCGTTGTAACCGTTCGCCATGATTCTTTAGTAGCTCTAGGGAGGCTAAAGAAAATGGACGCCCAATTTTCTTCTTCGATTCTTCAACTTCTTGAATTTTATTTTCAATGTTGTCAGATTGATCTGGCTTTGAAGGACATCGCAGGGGAGCAACTGTACCGAAATTCTGCTCATCATACAGGTTCCTGTTATCAGCATATGATTCTTCATGTTGATCTTGTTGATACTTTGAGAGAGAGTATTGTTCAAAAAAGGATTCATCAGGATAGAGTCTATCTCCATCGCTTGCATGTACATCAGTTTCATCTCTTTGTGCCTTTCCATACTCTTTGCTAGTACGACAATTCATCATAATAGCCAAATTGGAAAATTACTAAGTTCTTTCAGTTAACTAGATATATAGAGCAACATAATACTAACAAAGATGAAGCAAAGGTTCACTAACAATAGAAATACTTTATTATTCAATTGCTTTCAGACGGAAGATCCGAAGAAATTCTTTTCATATCCAAAAACAAGAATAGAAAATGACATATAACCTTAAAAATAAATAAATTATATAGCAAAAAGGACATGTACCTATGTTGTGATCCTAGCATGATTCTTTCTTTCCTCAAAAAAGAACAGCTACTCTTTGCGAGCCATACAATGCTGCTGCTGAAAAAAAAAAAACAAAGCCCACGTTGTTACCAGTAGAGTACCAATACTGGTACTTCAAAATAGTCAGTAAACTAACTTTTCTCATCATTAGTGCTAAGAATATCTAAAAATACCATAAGAAACCATAACATAGAATAGATGCATTGTGATAAGAATTACTGGCAATAAAGAGCATATTAAACAAATGTATTTAACACATAATCTCTGAGTGATTAGTGAATAACATACTTCAAACCTGCTAGTAATCACAATGACAATACATAAACACAAGTTGGAGAATAATGAGAATTACTTACAAACTTATATTATATCTATGTTTCAAATGTAAACAAATAGGTCAACTGTATTATTACTTACAATAATCAAGCATGTTATAAAATACATTACAAATTAATATCAATCTAGATGAAAACCTAGATAGAATATTCGCTCTTGTTGCTTTTGTTTTGTTTCCCCTTTTTTTTCTTTTTCAGTTTCACCCTTCCTATAATAGCTAAAAACATAGGCACTTCGCAGGCCCAGATGAATATCACTGCATTTACGATCCATCCATGAAAACAGCACCATGTCCACTAGATTTCAAAAACTTTTTCAGCAAAAGAACCACAATTGCAATGGTAAGTCCAACAGCAGCCCATGTAAATAAACGATCATCAGCTGGTTTTTGAACCCTTGTTTCTGGCCTCTGCAAGAGTTGATCACTTGAAACTCTCAAAGGAGTCTCTCTTGATGCCCTCACTCCTGTGGTACCAGGATTCACGTTAACAGGAGCCTCAGGCACTTCTTCAATAATCCTATCACCCACTGCCGGATTTTCAACAGCTGCTGAGTTTGGAGGCGTAGTTATTGATCCTTCTTCTTGCACGCTTGTCTGAGCTTCATTCTCCTTATTGGGAGGATATTCTTCAGAAACCTGTGAAGAGCTTAGCTGAGGAACTGGTGGTGCCTTACTTAGCATATACTGATGAATCTGCAAAATTAATGAGCTTATCAACAAAAATTCACTTAAAATGCACAACTAAGAACAAATGAGATTTGATAAAATGATCAAAACCTCATCAATGAGTTTTTGACGCTCAGGGGTCCCAAATTTGGGGGCTGCTTCACGAGATTTGATAGCTAGAGCACGCCTCTCTTCCTTCTTGTAGTCCAATGAGCCCAATGCACCATTTGGATTGGTAGGCATGAAGGCAATAAGAGCCACCAGAGCAGTTCTTACTGTCAACAAGAACAAGCGAGCTACATTAGTTTTATGAAACAACATATTTTGCTTTATGCAGTAACAGTACTTCTATTGCAATAAAGAGAAAGCAGTTTAATTGATTATAAATAAACATGTAGAATTTGTCACCGGAAGCCTAAAAAAGGTTCCAACCATTTCGCTTTATGCAGTACAATTTGTCAACAAGAACAAGTGAGCTACATTAGTTTTATGAAACAACATATTTTGCTTTACGCAGTAACAGTACTTCTATTTGCAATAAAGAGAAAGCAGTCTAATTGATTATAAATAAACATGTAAATTTGTCACCAGAAGCCGTAAAAAGGTTCCGACCAATTTTCCCTAGAAAAGTCAAGAAAACAAGTAGCATGCATCTAATAGCCACAGAACAAACAGAGAAATGGAACTGGTAATTTGTGATTAATAATAGCAGCATATGGTTTCAGCTCAAACCACAAACGATTAAGATTAGACATGTAAAGGAATGACAAAAGTCAAACACAATTACCTAAGTTTGAAACTAGAGGAGAATACCCAAAAGCAACAGTAAAACCACAAAATGTTCAAGCAAATGTATGTATGTGCACAAGATTACTTTCTTAACTACCAGTTGCCAATTTATGTATTCTGCATTGCACTTCAAACCCAGCCCCATAACAATATGACAGTTGAACAACTTAATGGTCTATAAATGACTACTCAAATTTTGAACCATTCCCTTATACCACACATTGGCAATTGTTTACAAGAGAATAACTTACCACTCCATGACAGTTTAAGCAACTTAATGGTATAGATGACTATTCAAATTTTAAACCATACCCTTACACCACACATTAGCAATTGTTTAAAAGAGAGTAACTTACCACTCCATGATGGCTGCCAGTGCTCGGGATGGTGATTTGAGATGCTCAAACATATTTTAGTCTGGGTTTCAAAGCGACCATTTGGCTGAAAAAGAAAAACAAGGAGGCAAGAACCCCACTAAGCACATATTGCACATCTACAGAATAAATGTAACTGTTAATTAAAGAGTGATCTTACTGTCAGCAACATAAATGAAGGAGGCTTGAATGGATATTCTGCAGGCAACTGAATCCGTCCATGATAAATCCCACCTTCGAATTCAGAATCACTAGGTCCCCTGATGGCAAATTGCCATTCGAATATGTTCTCCTGAAAAACAATAAAATGTAAAATTTCTAATTAATCCCTGAATTTTCTAATCCAGCCCAGTTCAAATTCATACTACTTCCAGTCCCCATAAAAACTCCATTACCATTTTCAAGTCCCAGATAGTAATTAGGGTAATTTGACTATATTTATGATATATCAACAATGGAAAAATAATAGTAAAAAAAAAAAGGAAAAATATGCATTTATTGTTCATAAAATCTGTAAATGAGACACTTATTCGAGTAAAATGTAATTTGACATCGAAAAAATCTTTCCCAATTAAATAATTTTAGATCTAATTGTCGATTTCAAAAAATGCAACAATCCACACACCAAAAGTCAAAACCCTTCAAATCAGATCTAGAACAACTTTCAGGCGCGCATTTAAAAATCCGCAAAAGGAAAGTAAAATTCCCAAAACGAAATCAAATAAAAATATCCAATCAATACATACATAAGGAAAAGCAAAAGGAAATTCGAACCTCAAGAGGAAGGCTCATGAAATCATCAGAAGGATTAGACTGCATCTCTTTCACCTCCTGCAAAATCCTCTTCACCGCCGGATTCTTCAAATTATACTTGTCCTCCGCCATTAAATCAAAGCTCACCAGATCAATACAATCCGATCCGATGCACGACCACCACCGCCGCCGCCGTCCGATTAGCTGATCAACCGCTTATTGGAACTGTATTTTTACGAATACCAACCAATACAGGATTGAGAAGGGATTTTTAATTAAACAGGAGAAGAAGATATTGTTAGTCAAGAGGAGTAGGAGACAACGACTTTAGCTGCTACGTTGACACGTCAATCGATGCTTTTCAGGCTACGTGGCTAATTACTATTGGATGACTCGACATGTGTACAAACATTTCTCTCGCATAATTAATTATATTTATTTTAACTATATCTGATTTATTAACACTTAGTATAAGTATAGATAAGAATTTGTCGAGTGCGATTCGACTTTCGACTTTTGAGTTAAGTCGGCAACGCGTTGAACTCCAATCATTTATAAGGGCTGGGCTTGAATAATTGGGCCTGGACTCAATAACAGTAAGGCAACATCTTTTCCCCATCCGCAGATTGCTTGCAGCCCAAAACAGTAAAACTTGAACAGTGGCCATCCTGCAAAGACTTGGTCAAAGAAGGGCTGGAAGTAGAAGTAGAAGTAGAACCAAGCAAGAATGGACGCAACAAAGTGAGCTGTCAATGTCAAACATGATATAGCATGTAAGCTTCATCGTCAAACTCCCATTTGTTGCTTTCATTTTTTACTATTTTCTGCGAATTAGATACTATCAAATAACCCTAAAATTCTTTATTTAATTTTCACTTTCTTGTTTCCTAGTTCTTGTACTGTTCTTGGTTTTACTTCTCAACCAATTTGAAAAATTCTCAGGGCATTGGCCTCTGAAAATAATTGTTGTTAATTTGACATTGGAATTGCTAAATTATTGGTATAGTTTTGTTTGCCTCGATTCCACCACCAGAAATATCTTCTGCATCAGGCCAGATTTTGATCTGCAACAATGGCAGAAGCTGTATTTTCTTTCGATTGCACTTTTGGTGCAACCCATGATGGTTTTAGTTCTGCAAGTGTTGGTAATCGGTTTTATCAGGTGGGTTCATCAATGGAGGAAGATTTCTATTTCTCTAAGTATCAAGAGCAAGAACAGGAGCTAGAGTCATTTTCGGGTTACAAAGGTTTCGCCGATCAAGTGTTTGATATAATTTCTCCACCATTTCAGACATATTTGGAGGAAATACCAATTCTTGATGAAACCATAGGTGGAAATCATCAAGATCAAGATTTTTCAAAATCCAGGAAGACAAGTCCACGTGATATTTCCTTGGCTTCACTAGAGCTGCTAAAGAAATATGAGAATTACGGACGATTAAATGGTGCTAGAATCATCGAGCCAAGCTCTGCTGTACTATATACAAAGCCTGCAATCCAAGAATTATCAACTGAAGAAGTTATCAGAATAGCTGGAACAAGGTTCATTCAATCCTCTTCACAAATGATTGATGTTGCTTCTGCACTTAACAATCCTTTCGGCTCATCTTTCTCTGACTTTTCCAGTCAGGAAGCAAAAAATATGGAGCTGGTTGAGTTGCTTCTAGCTTCTGCTGAAAAAGTTGGCAATCAACAATACGAACGCGCGACAAGATTGCTCAGTTATTGTGAAACTTGGTCTTCCATCACCGGAAATTCAGTTCAAAGAATAGTTTACTATTTCACTAAAGCTTTACAAGAAAGGATTGGTAAAGGAACAGGAAGAATTTCGTCAGAATACATGAAAAATAAGTTTTCTGAGGGTTATCAGGAAATGGCAACTTCGAGCTCTGCAGACTTGGCATGCCTTCAGAAAATTCCATTTTATCAAGTTGCGCGTTTCACTGCAATCCAAGCAATTGTAGAAAAAATGGCAGGGGAAAAAAGAGTTCATATAATTGATCTTGAAATTAGAAATGGAGCACAATGGTCAGTACTAATACAAGCTTTATCGTGTCGACATGATTGTCCTATTGACCTTCTTAAGATAACTGCAATAGGAACTAATTCAAAACACCTCATTGATGATACAGGTAAAAGGTTAGCCAGTTTTGCTAAATCCATGAACATACCTTTTACTTTCAAGGTAGTTATGGTGTCAGACATGTTCATTCTCAATGAAGACTTGCTTGAGATTGATACAGAAGAAGCGGTAGCTATCTACTCAGAGTATTTGTTCATGAACTTGATTTTCGCGCCAACTTGTCTGGAGTCTGTAATTAAAGTGCTTAGAAACATTAATCCACAGATAATGGTGGTTATGGAAGTTGAGGCAAACACTAATTCACCGTCTTTTGCAAACCGTTTCATTGAAGCACTGTTCTACTATAGTGCGTATTTTGATTGTTTTGATGCCTGTATGTACCCGGATGATCCGAACAGGATGATTACAGAAATGATATTCTTTCACTGGGGAATAAGACCCATTGTGACTAATGAGGGAGACAAAAGAAGGTCTCGACATGTGAAGATTGATGTTTGGAGGTCATTTTTCGCTCGTTTTGGAATCACGGAGACCCAGCTCAGCCATTCATCAATGTACCAGGCAAGCCTTATGCTTAAGCAATTTGAATGTGGGAGTTATTGTATGCTTGATATGAATGAGAAAAGCCTAATCCTTGGATGGAAGGGTACTCCAATTATTTCAGTTTCTGTCTGGAACTTCACCTGAGAAAACAGAAAATGGAGTTCTTGTAATCTTATATATATAACTTCAACTGAACTCTATTTAATGATTTCAGTCTTGTACACATAACTGGATTTCTGTTTATAATATTAGAATTTCTTTCGGCTTAAACTAGAATATTCAGATTCAAATTTCTGCTTTAGTTTTGAAAACCTCAGTCAATACAGATCTTTGATGTACTTCCCAATCACCTTGGTTTCATGAACATAATATTAATTAGCAGTGCCATTGGAAATTGAGATCAAAATATCAAAGACTGTTTCATCATTCTTCAAATCATATGCAGAATTCTAAAAAAAAAAAAAACACTTTTTACCATCTAGAACCAAAGAAATAAGCTGTGAATTAATGTTTTATTTGAGATGGAGGCCATTGATGAAGTCCGGGACAGGCTTAGTTCAACAAATCGAATTTCGGAGAGCCTGGAAGTGGAAAATGGAACAGGACAGGAGCAAAGTCGTGGAAATGAAGATTGGGGAGAGTTAAACGCCTTTGATTCTCTTCGACCAGGATCAGAGAAATTCTTGTGCAAAGGAAATTGCAAGACCAGGTGAAATCCATAATGGCAGTCTGAAGATTGTTCAACCCAACAGGGAAAACCAGGTACAATTCCATCCAACCTCATTTGAACTCTTAAGAAGTTTTGGTAAGGGGCTGAAACGAATGAGAGGACACAAAATAATCGACCCAACGAATGTTAGACCAAGTGCAAAGAAGGATTATCAACTGAAGAAATCCTGAGGATAGCAGTAAAAGTTCATTAAGACTTCAACTGAGAGCCTGTTAGTATATTACCTGTTTGCATAATTACCATATTGATGTTTCTTTCTCAGGATTTTCTGATGAGGATGCTGGAAAAGTTGCCTTGGTTGAACTTCTACTAACCATCTGCTAATGAAGTAGAGAAGCAACAATATG
>CANUEY010229545.1:0-53608 GCA_948099555.1 Croton setiger
TCAAGTGCAAACATAACTCAACCAGAGAAGAACCTTTTCCATGACTGCCATGGTAGAAATCCTCCTGCCAAACACAAACTTATGCATTTAAATCCAGTACAAAACTGAATCTGAAAGCACAATCAAAACAGTAATATATATTACCACATCCAGGACAACGACAATACTCCTTTTCTATTAGAACTAGCCCGCATCCTCCGCATTCCGAACATCTTCTTTGTGCTATCTGTAATCAAAATTTATACCTAATTTCGCGTGTAATTAAGTTCATTTATTCACCATTTTAATTGGCTTACTTACAATTCTTTTGCTGAATTCAATCCCAGCTACAACGAAAGGCGTTACTCCAGCTGAACAATACATTAAACTTTCAAAATTCAGATAATACAAAGTGAAATCTATACATATACAATCAATCAGAGTCTCAATAACTTAAACCAAACCTATTGTTCCAACCACAATTTGCCAGGTGACCTCTACTTGGCTTGAATCCGTCACAGCTGACACGTCGCTGATTGCCGCAATTCTCTTCATTGATCTTCGATTTCCGATAAGGAGAACATTGAATTTTGATTTTGAACACTCGGCGATGACTCTGTTGCTGATTCTGAGACTTTTTGACTTTGATTTCGTTGGAGATGTGAGAAAAAGTGAAGAATAAGAACCACAAAGTGCAGCTTCCATGTCAGTGATGATGAATCCAAAACTGGTTCGATTTTTCTTTTTTAAAAATATTCTTAATTCGTGTTTACAATTGGGCCACGTCTAACAATTTGGGCCAAGAAGCCTGCAGAACCACACTTACAGAGGTATAGTACGACACCGTCGTAGCTAATTAAGGTTGTGTTGGCCTCAAACGGCATCGTTTAGAAACCTAAAGACAACGGTACATTTCCCGGTTACCTCCACAACAAAAAAAAAAAAAAAAAACAGTCGTTAATATCTTAATTAATTACACAATTCCTCAAACCATTTGCTGCTAACCAGAGGATTAGAGGAGGAAGAAGAAGATAACGAGCAGGGACTGAGATTCTGTTTCGGATTAGGGTTTTAAAGTATATTCTCTTTTGTTCTCTGTCATTCTTTTGAAGATAGGAAAAAATAAAAGATGGCAGTTTCGTCTGTCTATCCATTCAATCCTGCTCTTTGCTTCAAAGTTCATTCTAAGCCTCACTTGCTTTTGCATTCTCTGCCCTGCCGGAGAAAAATTAAGGGAACGACCGTTGATTGTAGGCCACCGGGAAGCAGACTGGGTAAGTTTGTTGTTTCTTCTACCCACTCCAGTGCTAAGGTCATGAAGCTAAACAGGAAGTCACGTTACGGACGGACGTTGAATCTGTACGATAGCGACGAAGAGGAAGATGACGATGATGATGAAGAAGAAGACGATTTCGATGAGAATGATTGGTCATTGGATGTGAGTGTTGCTAACCCTTTATGTATTTTAGCTTTTCAGCACTCGGGAAAGATTTTCATGGCAAAATAAATTTCATTTTAAGCTGTTCTCCGAGAAGTATGAAATTAGCTACTGCTATTCTGGTTGCAATTTTGATTTTAATTTGGCACCTTACCAGCAGTTTCCTTAGTTTCAAAATAAATAAATCCTTTCTACCTTTTCTATACATGAAAGTATGAAATAGAAAGCTAGCAAGACTTGTAACTTGTTGAATTATTTGTTTGATATCATTTAGAAATTTCCCATTGTATTTGAGCAACTACATGTTGGTGACGTGCGTTGAGTTTAAAGCTTATTATACCTTTAAAACAGCTGCAAATGGTTCTATTTCCTACCTCAAGTATTCTTTCCTGAGAGTAACAATGTTTGGGATTTTGCACTTCTGGGACCTAAATAATCAATGATGTTCTTGACATTCACATTCAAAGTGTGGAATTTCCGTCTTCTTAAAATGAGCTCTGAATTTATTCTATTCTACGTTTTATATCTACTGTTCAGGTTAGCTTTGGATGTGGCATAAAACAGATGTCAAGGATGCTTCAAATTGTTGTCTTTTTTTCAATTGTGGTGGTGAAATTTGACAGTATAAAGTTGTAGAAGAGTGATTTGGAGCATATGTAATTGTTATACATGAGCAAATAGGTGCTTTGTCTTTCTGAATTATGAACTTTTAGTGTATGATAGAAGTATCAACTATGTGATAGTCCTCTCTGTGGAATCTGGTTTAAGATATAAGCAATGATGAGTTTGTTTGTTTCTTTACATTAACTGCACTGATGGCATCATTGCAAAATGTCAAAATAGCACATTAGATAGAAGGTTGACGAAGGGTGTTGGTCACTTAAAAGGCATGCCGATACATTGCTTTTCTTAATTTTTTGTTCAGGAGGATAGTTAAGTTATTTGTATGATATTGAGTTATCAAAACACAGATATCATTAGGTATTTTTTTTTTTTTTTTGTTTTTAATCTCTTACGATTTTCATGTATATTGATTTCAGGATGAATTTGCAGAACCTCCAGATTTTGAAGTTGATGGAAAAAGAGTTAAAAAGAAAATTAATAGCAGAGGAAGTATGGTCTGAAATTCCAAGGAACTCTCAATTTTTCTGATATAGATAATGGCTGATGAATAATTTGTGCTCGCAGGTGTCCAGCGACAGCTGGTTGTAAGAAAAGGCAGGAGCATCCGAGAGAAGAGAGTTGTAGGAAATGTTTATCATTCTAAAAACAAAAGAATGGAGGCTGATTCCTCAGCCATGGACAGCAAAGAAGAGGTATGACTGGACTTGTGATCTTTCCATATGCTATGCCACTAGGGGGAAAGAGCTTACTCTTTTCTTCTCTTGCAGCTGATGCCCGAAGTATCTTCTCAGAAAAAATATCAAAAGTTGTCTGAAGAAATAGACTTAGACAGGAAATGGTACCCCCTTTTTGATTATCTAACTTCTCTTGGACTAAAGGAATCAGACTTTATCCAAATGTATGAGAGGCATATGCCATCCCTCCAAATAAATGTATCCTCTGCACAGGAGAGGTTGGACTACCTGCTTAGTGTTGGTGTAAAACAAAGAGACATCAGAAGAATACTTTTGAGGCAGCCACAAATTCTAGAATACACAGTGGAGAACGTTTTGAAGTCTCATGTTGCTTTCTTGAGGAGTTTAGGTATTCCAAACTCCAAAATAGGGCAGATAATTGCTGTTACACCATCTTTCTTTTCTTATAGTGTTGAGAATTCCTTAAAACCTACAGTTAGATATTTGGTTGAAGAGGTTGGCATTGATGAAAAAATTATAGGCAAAGTGGTGCAGTTAAGCCCTCAAATCCTGGTTCAACGGATTGACATATCATGGAATACTCGCTACCTTTTTCTTTCAAAGGAATTGGGAGCATCTAGAGAGAGTGTAGTAAAGATGGTAACAAAGCATCCCCAGCTTCTCCATTACAGTATAGATGATGGAATTCTGCCAAGGATCAATTTTTTGAGGAGTATTGGAATGCTTAATTCTGAAATCTTGAAAGTTTTGACTAGTCTTACACAGGTAAAGTTCCTTACTTTGTTTACTTGTTGGAAAATTTCTTCGATCTGTAAAATCTTGGGGATTCTTTTGCTAATGTGTTATTGCAGTTTGGCTTTCTGAAATTTTTTGCCGTTGTTTATATTTATGGAGCCTTTGACAGTCTGTTTTGTGTTTGTTGTAAGAATGTTTTCTGTTTTGGTGTAAGAGCAAACAAAGCAAGTTTCTGAATATATTGTCGTATGATTTAATAGAGCTTCATTCATGTTATCTGCTTCTATTTTCTTGTGTGAAACTTTATTCTACTGAATGTTCTAAAAAATAATACTTTGTTGTGTTGTTAGGTTTTATCTTTGTCTTTGGAGGATAATTTAAAGCCAAAATACCTGTATTTGGTTAATGAACTTTCTAATGAAGTGAAGTCCTTGACCAAATATCCTACATACTTGAGCTTGTCTTTGGACCAGAGAATTCGCCCTCGCCATAGGTTTTTGGTGGCCTTAAAGAAAGCTCCAAAGGGACCATTTCCTTTGAGTTCATTTGTGCCAACAGATGAATCCTTTTGTCAGCAATGGGCTGGAACTAGCGTAGATAAATACTTGGCATTTCGACAGCAACTACTACTTAAGGACTTTGCCAAAAAATATGATAGACACAGATAAGGTCTTGACACAAATTCTGCTGTTGGTTTCACTAACTCATGAAATTCAATGGGGCCTCTCCTCTAGTGTCATCAATTTATATGGTTGGAAAGCTGATCAGGAGATTTGCGGTGAAGTTCATATATTGTAGTTATGGGAAACCTGAAGTTGTTGAGTGATCGATCCTGACTCTCATTTTACTATTACTGTGTGCAAGTGTCTGATGACTTGTGGTGTTATTGCAATAATCTGCGCTGCTCCTGCTCTGGTCATAAGCATATATGAGTTTTTGAGCTCGAAAAAGCTCGTCAGTCATCAAAACTGCCGAGGAGGAAGAAATCATCTAGTTTTGATAAAGAAGGTCAGTATCATCGAACAGAAATGTAAATGATGATATTGTTATCGACATGAAAATACAATTTGCATCCATGAGGATAATTTATGGGCACAAAAAATGGCTTTATTTGGGAGGCTCATTTTGTCTAAAATTTCTCACTGTAAACTCACTTATTCATGACTGAATGTCTGTCAGACGTACATATGCATATATTTCTTTCCTTGTTACATTATTATTATTTATTTTTTCCCGTTCCTTTTTGTTTGTTGTAAAGATATTCCACATTAGGATGTTGAAGAATATATCAAAGTGTGAGATTACAATTCCCATGCTGCTTAATTTGGTTAGATATTCTGTAATGATTTGGTGACCCTTGCAGGTGAATTCTAATGGCATTCAACAAGAGACGACAATTTGAAAGAGCAAGTTGTCATAATGAGACTCAAAGGTTAACCTTTTTCTATATGTATATATATATATATATATATATATTCATCCACATGTTTGTGGTATATACGTGAGAAACCATACTTGTATGGCAGCCATGCAAACAACACTTTGATGGCTGGTTCCTTTTTTTCCCCCCCATTTTGATGATTTGCTTACGCTAGATGTGTTTCTTATATGCACATGATAAAGTTAAATTTTTACATGTTTACACTGTTTCACTGTGCTTTTTTGTAACTGGCTATGAAATTGTGCCTTGTTTTACTCGTGTATCTTAATTTCAATTTCACCTTGTTGTTGTTGGAGTTTTGAACAAGTACTTTGTTCTAACAATAATAACAAACATATAAATGAAGTTTATAAGATAAATGAAGAACTTGAAAACTTGTATAGTTCTAACATAAGTGAAGAACAAGAAGAAGAGTAGAACAAGTAGAAACTTTCTCAATGTGTATCATATCTTGTTGTTTCTAGAATTACATTTATATAGGCAAAGAGGTTTACAACTTATTCATTAAATCTCAGACACAGTTTAAAAAGAAAAATTTAAGTTATATTTAAATATCTTGTAAATTTAGATTTGGTTGGGAAAGCTGGTGACCAACTGGTTCTTCAGCGGACTAACTCTGTTACAGGTACCCATATAAATCTTATTGTATTCTTTAAATCTAATGAGATTCATTCCTCTTAAACATAATACATCAAATTTACGTCAAGATATGTTGAAATAAGGCTCATTTAACAATTTAGAAGATGTGGCAACTTGCACAGTTTATTTTTCTGCATTTTTGCAAACAAGATGGACTTTACCTAGACTAAGAATGGAGGCTTGTTGCTTCTAGTCTGGCACTCTTTGAGAATGTTCAAAAACTCCTCTTGTGTGGGAACTTGTCACCAGGGGTTTAAGTACACTCATGGTAATGGGTTCAAATGAACTCGCCAGAACACTATTTTTCATTAAATGTAACACAGAGTAATTTTTTCTAGCCATGTCACTGCTCGTTGTTCTTAGAGCTGAATAGTTTAAAGGGACAATTCTGATCATTTGGTTGTTGCTCTTAGAGGTGATTAGTTTAAAGGGGAATCTGAGAATGCTGAGGGGTTTAAGTATTTTTGCTTCCACGTTAGAGACCAATGAATAGCATAGTTGTTCGATGGTAAATAGTATTTATCCTTTTTCCCTGTCGAGCTTGTTTCTTCAAAACGTCTAATATTTATCCTCCCCAGACCTTTCTTTATAAACTATAATTAACATTCAACAATGATTATGCCTCTCAAAACCTCATCCACCAACGATAATGCAATTGGTTGACATGTCACTCTCACTACAAGGACTATATTGTATTATTCCTCTCCAGCATAGGGACCCATTCCATACATACATGCTTCAAACAAAGTTAGATTGATGTTTGGTCTCACAAGTAATTCTTGTCTCATTCTTACATGAATTGTGGTTTTCATCACTTGTTTAATGTAAGTAGAGAGTAGGATAAGAAACCTTATCTTATCACTTTCATTGAACGAATTGTTCCTTTGCCTTTTACTTAAACTGAAGCAATCATCTGCAATGCCTGCTAGTTTGAATTCATGCTGGACAAGACTGCTAAGAGCAACAAAGCTCTTTCTGCCTGCCTGCCCAATTTTAAGACTCCAACTTTTCATTCATTGCAAATATTACTTTATAAAATAAAATAACTCTTATTATATTATCAACGCACGTTGTAGTCTTTATTAGTCATAATAAAGAAATGGTCAAAATTTCAGTTTGCGGCTTCCAAACTAATCACAAGATAAATCATTGTTTTCTGGAACAATCTAGTAGTATATAATTTAGACGACGAAAGTTCCAATGAAAAGGTTGCTCATACCCTTGCTTTGTCACGTGAAACATACAGTTATCGCATCTGTTTATCTACTGCCAACTTCCCAAATTAATAAATTATGGTTCAACGCAAGGTTTTATGTGGTTATCATAATAAAAAAATCTTCCTTCGATCAGATCCTGTCTGTTGAATAGAGAATTGACATCAGCCACAGCTTCTGGAAATGGATATTTAGTGCAAATTTAACCAAATAAATTGAGGATACTATGATTCTTTCTACTTAAAAGCCAAAAGAAAGCCATTAATTACTGCTGGCTGGGCACAAGAATGCCCCAACTGTGTATTAAAAAAAAGGAACAAACTATAGACAGCTTTATCTAAAACTGGTATGACTCAACCAACCACTAAGGCTGTAGAAGTTTATTTCATCTATTACTCAGTGTTACAGAGATTTTAAACGCTAACTTCTCCGAATCACCGGCACATATCTTCTTCTTCTAATTCCTTCAATTCTGCTAAACAGTAATTACATCCGCCGCTAAAATATCCAAACCTTCTTCCTGTAAACATAAGTTGAAAAAAAAAAAAAACTGTGGCTTTCTTCTTACATGTACTCCTGTGTATCATATTCTGGTCTCTACTTCCTTTTCACCCGCTAGATGGGTTGCGAGGAGTAAGCTGTTTTTGAGAATAATTTAAGGGAAAACGGAACGAAAACTTTTCAAAAGGGAGAAAAAAAAAAGGGTCTGGTATGTATCAAACCAAAGATGACGTCCTGGCCGTCGCCTTTGTTTCTCGTAACTCTATACTCTGTTCTGGTTTCCTGAGATTCTATATGACTGTCGAAATGCTGCTACCTATTGTAGATGCAAACGGGCTCTCTGGTAAATTCAGTCCTTGACTGTTCACATCCATAAAAGAAAAACCTTTTCTTAGCTATAAATCTTGATACTGAAGATCGCAACATTTTTTATAAGAGGATGAATTGAAACATACCTGTCCTGGTCCGAGTAATTGGTCTCATTATGCCTGAGTCGATCATCATTTGCTGAGCCACAGTTGAGAATATCAAGCAGATAATTGAATCGTTCGGTGGATGGCATGTTGAAATTATCTGCAAGAGCAATGAGTTAAATTAACAGGATTAATGGAACATTAAAAGCAATTTAAAGTATGGAGATTGTACCAATAGAAAACGCTCATACTTACCTTCAGAGAATTTGAGCCCATTCATGGAGCAACCAAAATAGGAATGATTGGTCATAGGCTTTGGAGCTATTCGCAATTCTGCAAGCCGTCTCCTCTCAAGTTCAAGAGCTTGCTCCTGCTCTTCCATAATAAGCTGCTTCCTCAGCAATCTTGAGGTCTCGTAACCTCCTGGAACTGAAAAAATACAAAAAGTTAAATGACATAAATCAATGCGGAAATTACTAAATGAAATAGCAAGTTGGAAACTGCAAACATGCACAGCATATTAAATGATTCAGCTGAATTCACCAAAGCAAAATTGATTGGGTCGTTCTGATCTTTCGAATATTGATCTGAATACATTTTTTCCTAATATTTTTCATTTAAACAAAATTCAGAAACTAAACATACTTGAATGAAGCTCTGCATCCATATCTAAATACTGAGAAGAGAAATACATTGGATGGTCAAGTCTTTCCTGATACTTCCTGCACCAAAATTTCAAAAACAACTAAAAAAATCAGAGACATGGTCAAGATTCATGCTTAATTTCATATTCCAGGTCATAATTTTCCCCAGAAGTAGCAGCATTAAAATTTCAAATTTTTAGACAATTTTACCTGTCAACAAGCTTCGATTTTTCTCGGTAAGGTTTCACAAGAACTCGAGCACCACGTACAAAATGAGGATTTCCTTTACCCAAAATCATCTTCACAGTATCCGCACTCTCAAATGTTACGAAACCAAACATTCTCTTCTGTTGGCATGGAATCCTTACATCCTCAACTGGTCCAAAATTGCTGCTGCACCCAAGACCGAAGAACATCAAGTAACATAAATAATGAAAATGTAATTGCCAAGATAATTTAAGAAGATTTTGCCAACAAAATAATTACTTGAAATAGTTGGAAACATCATCTTCTGTAAAAGTACTCTCCGACGGAAATGTTAAATATATCTGTCGCGACCCGCTGACAATGGGACCCGGGTCGTTTCTTTCACCACGATTTTCCATGTATTTCGGAACATCTTCTGCCAAAATTACTGCATGCTGACCATGAGGCCTGCAACTCAAATCAAGAAAGTACATCTAGTTAATTAAGTTCATACAAAAAGATTCTTAAATAGGAAAATCCAACAGAAGTTCATCAAATGCACCTGTCAATTAGTCGTATACTGTTTTTCAATCGAGCGAGAAGCTTAGTCAAACTATAACCAGCTTTCCCATGCCTCTGACTCTCCGTCAAATACCCATCAGCTTGAAGATTTTTATTGTACTTAGCACAATATATCATTGGCAGAGAAGCAATTGAAACAGGATTTCCTTTTCTTGATTTCAATATCTCAATGATTTCCATTTCCAATTGCTCAAGTGAACCTGGTGAGAAAATTTGATCTTCATTGATAGAGTCAAATGTCGGAGAAAAGTTCTCCGAGACATGACCATGGAAGTACCTACAGTTACTTCCATGCTTACAAAAACCCTTGTTGAAATAGTGACAAGTCTTGACAGGGAATTCGCTTAAGCTCGAATATCGCCGTCCTGCTCTAGTGGACGAATTACTCAACACAGCATCCGAGTAAAAATAATCGCTCGGAAAACTGGAATTTCCCAAATTGACAGGCTCTATTTGATCATCCAAACTCAAAAAGTGAGTTTGGTTTTGGAGGTCCGTGACAGGATCCAAGTATCCCATCGAAACAAAATCTGAATTATGCTTAGGTGCAACTTGAGATTCCCAATAGGAAGGGCCACGAAAAGCAGTCTGCGACAAAAATGCTGAACGAGATGAAACAGGCGAAAAGGGGGCAAACGGTGGTGACGAAAGCTCTGAAACATGCGGCGAATTAATGGACGGTGAGAGCGGTGAAGTAGCCGGTTTAAGGGATAATTGATTGAGTTCAGCTTTGGCCTTATAAATTACTTCTTGAAAAACCACATCAGGACTTATAGCTAAATTAATCATTTCTTGATCACCACCGTCTTGGAGAAGAAGATACCCAAATATCTTACCAACATTATCAGGATCCAATTTCGCAATTCTATCAAACAACACTTTCGCATGACCTGAAAAATCCATCTTACATCTACCAACTTTATAATCCTTAATCACTGCAAATAGAATAAAATATTATGTTAAAAAAACAAATTCTGACCGAAAAGAAAAAAGAAATTCCACTTCATAATCATTGAAGTCACTGGACAAAAGATACCAGGTAGTCAAGTACTGAACTTCATCTAAATTTCAGCAGATAAAAAGTCAAAATTATAAAATATATATATATATATATATATATATATATATATTTACAGAATCTAAACCGCCATAATAAGTTGCAGATCCAGTAAAACCCACAGAAAGTAAAAAATCTAAAAAATAAAATTTGGGTAGGGTTTCGTATTTTAAAACTTATGAAAGGAGATCTTGCAGGATTCTTAAAAAGGAAATATAATTCCCTGCAAAGCCTTACCATCTTTTCCCCTATATTTCAACCAAAAAAAAAGGAACTCCATTTAAGGAAATGGAAAGCTATAACCGAACATCAACAGAACCAGAGATGAACTTTTCTTTTTTCCCTAAATATATAAATCCGGAAAACAAAACATTGTTAAACATAAATTTAAAGGGAAAATATAAAAAATCATAAGTGAATACATAGCAAAATATATGAAATAAAATTTGGTTAACTCTACTAACCAAAAACATTTCTCTTGTAGCAGCTTTAGAAATCCAGAAAACAAAAAGCTTCCATTTTTCCTTTTAACTTAACTTATATGGGGAAGAGTTCAAATTGTTTTCAAACTCCACAAACCATTTTTTCTCATGCTTAAAATTATCTACTAATTTTAAAACATATATTTATATATATGTTAAAAAATAACACATGGATAAGGGGGTAAAAAATTTTGAAGGAGAGTCTCTACGAAGAACAGAACAAAATAATTAACAGAGCAAAGAATAAAGGGGAAAAAAAACGAACTTTCATAATCACAAATCTGCATGATGAACAAAACAAACTCAAAAGAGGAAATTTCTAACATGGGAAACAAATTTAAGAAAAACCCAGATGTAGAAAATGATTTTTACACAGATCCAACCCACCTATTAAATCTTCAGTCTCAGTCTCAAACTTGATTAAAAAAACTTCAAAAAAGCTCTATCAAAAGAAGAAAGAAAGATCTTCAGACGCTATAGCTTTCAATCCATCTTCAATCCCTTCTTCGTTTCTGTATCTCTCAATATCATACTCACAACAGAACCAGAGATTCTGCTTCAAAAATTAAGAGAAAAAAGGAACTATTTAACACTGTATACTTATTATATATATGATGATTTGGAAGGAAAGAAAACTGAATGATTAAAATAGTTGTTGGTGAGTGAGTAAGCACTATTTATTATATATATGATGATTTGGATTTTATTTATACTCTCATTTCTAGTTTCTAGTCTAAGATATGTTTATAATGTACAGAAAAAGATGCCTACTAAATTTGCTTCTTTCTCGAGTTTGACATACTTGATTTACAGATTTTAAAGCCTTAAGATTATCCTCCATTTTCGAGTTTAATTAACTGATTAGACTCACTCACTCCTATCCATAATTACAAATTTATCCTTCTTTTACTAAACTTAGTGTATTTATTTTAATTAGTTGGAAATTAATTAATAACTGAAAAAATCCGAATATGATAAACTTGTAGTTTGCACTACACATGTCGGCAAGGTGCATCTCCTGAGTGGCACATATGTGGAGTTTATTGTCTTTTTTTAGAGATAAAATCTGGACCCTTTGACAAATAGAAAATTGACTATACAATAATTCAACGGTGGATTCATAATAAGAAGGACGAATGCCTTTGTACTTAATTATTATTAGTAATAAAATAAAATCTGATTTGGAAGCAATAATCATGATAAACACAAAACAGTTCTAATTAGATGATGGTGGGAGTGGGCCATGCTGAGGGACAAGAACCCATTTTGTTTTATTTTATTCATGTCACGAACCTTGTCAAAAAGAAAAAATTTTGTTAGCCTTGAGAGATTGATTTTTAAATACAATAATCTAGGAATAATAATTAATGACATTATATTATACTTTAATCTACTAAAAATAAGGCAAGTTGGTAATTAAGAAAAAATATTAGAAAGTATTTACATAAGTGTGTGGAAACATGATGTGATATTTATGTATAACAACTATAATAAAACAGTGCAATTGGTGCAACGAGAGATAACACTTTTGTTCTCGTGTGCTAATACATTGAATTCAAATGTTCTGTTCTATTCATATCGTTAGTTTTTTTTTTTTTTTTTAAACAAATCATCGTAATTTTTGTAACTATCTAAAAAACTTTTATATATATATATTATTAATATTTTTAATTTGTATTTGAAAATGAAAGTTAAACTATTTGATTGAATTATTTAATTTGAATGTTATTCTTTATATAAGTTTTAACACATTCATGATTATATATTTTCTTAATTAAAATTAATAATATTGTGAAATTGGTTCTTATTAATTAATTATGTAAATAATAATGAATTGTAAATTTTTGTTTTGTTTAGTAGAAATGATTCTATTAGTAATCATCATTCTTATATTATTTTATTAAAAATAATATCACTTCAAAATTTAGATTTAAAATAGAATAAATTATCAAACAAAATTAATTTTGAAAAACTAAAGTAAAATAGAAAAGCGAAAATTGCGGTATGATCAGTTTCATTTTAGTTGATCATATATCTTACTCATCCATTCCTTTAAGATCATTACGACGTCGCTGTCAAGCCATCTACAAAATTCCTGACTTATATATATATATACTTCCATTGTTTTATGAAATCCAAATACACAGCTTTTTTATTTTTTATTTTAATGCTATTTTTTTCCGCAGTTAATATGAAAAGGGGTTTGATTATGTTATATATATTTTTTCATCAATAATTCATGAAAAAGTATTCAAGGTTGTCATCATGAGACAATATACAGTCCAACCTCTATATACTAATAATGTCGCGATTGTAAAATTTTATTAATTTAACAACATAATAATTAATCGCGTAAATTAATATTATTAATTTATAAAGTATATAGTTATATTTTTATAATGTGAATACTGACATAAATGTACGTGAACGATAATTTACACATATACATGTTAATTAAATTTTTATATTTTCATTCATAAATTTTTCAGTATTTTATACATATCTTAATAAAATGTATAAATACACTCAACTATTAATATAGTTACATATATTAACATTAATTAAGTTACTATATAAAGAGATGTACTATACATAAAGCTTAATCAGTTTTGGAGAAAGTGGATCGGTTTATATGGAGGTTGTCGAGATCAATTTACATTCATAAGAGAGAAACTTAATTAGTTTGATATGAAATATGTTTTTAATACGGATGAAACTAGATTGTTCTATAGACTACAACCATTTTATTCTCTTGCAACAAATCAACTTGAAAGTAAGAAATAAGATAAGGAAAGAAGGTTTGAGAAATATTGAATTGTTTTTTCTATCACCTAACACAATATCAAATATTCAGTTTTGTCATGCAGGAATCATACGAGCTTTTAAGATGTATTATTATTGATGATTTTATCAAAATCTTTTGGAAGGTTTTGAAATTGGAAACTAAAATTCAGAAAAGATTAATGTTTTGGATACAATGAACCTTACAATCTCGACATGAAAAATAAATGTCCACTCAAATACTATTGTAAATAGTTTTAAGCATTGTAAATTTTGATTACTAGATGGTGAATCATCGGAAAATCAAGAACAATGGATAATGACGGTTTACAACAATTGCAGAATTTAATCAATATGTAGAATTATCGTAATCCAATGAATGCTGAAGAGGTTTTGAATTATTCAAGAGAAAATGACACGAGTTTAGAATTGTCTACGGATGAACAAATAATTGAAAGTATTATGAAAATCAACAAAAAATTTGAAGTGGAAAATGATAGTGTGGAATTAGAATAAGTTTCGCGTAAAAATGCTCTGTAAGCAAAAATCACCTTACATCACTTACTTTCACAATATGAGAACTCTATACCGAATTTTCTTAATGCTCCAAGAAAGGTTAGAGATGAAATTAAAGGTGATATTAATTTTTTTAAAAAAATAAGCAACATTAGATTTATATTTTCAGAAACAAACTTAGTTTAGTTATTAATTATGTACAAAATATTTTGATAAAGATTATGAATTATTATATGTTAAATGAGACTTATATGAAATTATTTTTTTGGTATTATCTTATAAATTTAGCGAATGATTAATAAACCACGATGGTTCCGAATAGAGACAAAAAAATTATTATTTTTAACGAGATTATTAATTTATCGAAGTTTCAAAATATAATACAAAATTTAAGTCATTTTCAATGACCAGTTTTATGTAAACAATTGCCTCTGTCTTAATATTAATAATACATGCAATTAAGTATGACAATAAAGTAGATACATATATTATAATTATAATTATGCTTAATTTAAATTGTTTAAAGAAGAGTATTTGTCTCCATCAACTCGAAAGCAAATATATTTGTTTCTAATTTAATTTGTTGGCCCACATTTTCTTAAGCTATCATTGATAACATATTTCATCATGTCAATCCACTCTTAATTTGACCAAGTCACATATTTACTTTAATAAAATGGCATAATTTTCCACTAACATTGATTGAGACATTTATTATTTATTTTTTGTGAGAATTATGAGAGTGAATATCAAACAACTAAACCCATTAATTGTATATTAATTCATATATATAATATAGTCTATATCAGGAAAGAAAAATACATCCCAATATAATTAAAAACAAAAATAGATAATTAATAACAAAAATTTGATTCTCTTTCATTCAATCTGATAGAGATTTAAAATTCTAAGTGTACTTACTTCCCCTCATTTTTTGGCTTAATCATTAGCTTTGGTGCATTCTCCGAGGTCAAGAGAAAAATTAAAGAAAGTTCTAGATGATTTTTTTTTTTTTTAAACTTGTTTAATACTATTATAAAACAAATGAGGGTGGCTGAATAATATTGAAAAATATTTGAAGGCGAAGCTCTATATAGAGTTGTAATGGGTGAAAGCTCTAAAAAGGAAGACACCTCATAAGTAGCCCTTATTATTATTGGTATGGAATGGTCAACAAGAAGAATAGAATAGATTTGAGATTGTGGAATAGGTAGCAGCTTTCGGAGTCCACTTATTATACATATGATAGTGGAAAGTTAGTGCAACTATATAAGAGGAAATTAATTCTCACATAAAGACCCACTTTGTTTTTTGGCCTTGAGGAATTTCTTTATTTATTTTTTGCTACTTTGCCATAATTATTGCTGATTTCTTTTCTGTTTGGCTAATCATTGATTGGAAATATATGATAATACAAAAAAGTCTTTCGTACACATGGTACATATTGATGATAAAAATAATAAAGTTTAAATAGGTTTAGAATCCATAAAATGGAAAAATAGGTTTAAATAAATTAGTTTAAAGTTTGCAACTAAGTATAACATATACTCATGTCTATAGGGTTTAGGATTTATAGATTTAGAATTTAGGATTGAGTTTGTAGGAGGAGCAAAAGGTTTTATTCCATCATGATCATAGTTCCATTTATTCGCTAAAGGTGGGCAATAATTTGGATTCAAGTCGTAGGAACTACATCAAGAAAGTGGGATTTCGTCCTAGTTTGGATCTGTCTTATATTAAGAGCTTTTTAGCTCAGATGAGGAACTTTTTTTCTCACACTCGGCTCTTGGAATTGGCTCACTGTTTTCACAGTAGCGAATGACTCTTGTCTCAGTCTTTTAAAAATTCCAATTTAGGGTGAACTGATCAACCTGCATGTGTAAAACATATGCTCTTCATTAGTTAGTATCCAACAAGGAGTGAGTTCAAGATCATATCTACTTGAATAGCAACACCAAATTTGAGTTCCAAATAAATTGAAATCAGTTGTATATGGATTGTATTTGTGATATCAACTAAAATAAATAAAAAAAATAAATGGAGAAAAATGTGGAGGGTAGAAATATAAAATGTGGGAGAGGGAAGAAAGAGAAGGTAATTAATTGCATTGCATGTGGGTTTGGAATGCAAGTTGTGTTGTGTTGTAGGAAAGAGAAGCAAGTTGATATTTGGAAGAAGGGTTTGATAATGATATGGGAAAGTGTGTTTTCAATTTCCTCAATAGATTTGTAAATTGGTCTCAACCATTCATCCTAATTATCTTCTTTTTTCTTTTTCTTTTCACATTAACCAAATTTCATATGCTATTCTGGATTTTACCATATCATATGCATTCTAAGGTTACATTCATTTTTGTCTCTCTTAATTTATTCAATTCCTTAATGCCAAATTGAGTTAATAGGCTTGGATTTGGTTTAATTTGCATTATAATTTTCATGCTATACAATGCAATGCACAGCCCATTTTCTCCTTTTGCTTTTATGTTTTCTTGTTCAATATGTTTGGCCCAATTCTAGCAAAGCATAACATTTATTTGGGTGCTTCACAAATATATGTATATATTGCTTAAATAATCTTATTTTCAATATTCTTTTCAAAATAATCAACATAAAATTTCTAATTTGGTAAATATTCGTATGTGTCATTTTCCATATGCAATCATAATATATATCATATGTCATCTTAATTAACGTAAAATCTATATACAATTAGCATACTGTTTGCTAGCTGCTGCAAAGATGAATACATTACAAGCTTGAAAGATAATGCAGAAATTATAAAAAATAAGTAGATGATTAGTTGACAATTAGTATACAACTAGGGCTGCAAATGAGCCGAGCCGAGCCGAGTATTGTGCTGCTCGAGCTCGGCTCGTTTAAAATTTCACGAGCTCGAGCTCGAGTCGAGCTCGTGCTAAATTCCACGAGCTCGAGCTCGAGCCGAGCTAGTGTTAAATTTCACGAGCTCGAGCTCGGCTCGCGAGCTTGACTGGTTTTTGAAACTCGAGAGCTTGCCTTGTTTTAGGCTCGTGAGCTTGGTTGTTTTATGTTGCTATTTGAGCTCGAGCTTGAGCTCGCAAATAAGCTTGAATTCGAGCTCATCTCGAGTTTGAGTTTTAGCTTACAAATAAGCTCGAATTCGTTTTCTGTTGTTATTCAAGCTCGTGTTCGAACTCGTTAAGAGTTAGTTAAAAATCAAGAACATTCATTTTTAATTTCGTTTCAATGAGAAAATGAAAATAGCAGTTTCAGTGAAAGAGAAATGAAATAGTAAAAAATGAAGTAGAGAGGCGGGTAGCTTGACTGAAGCATATTTTTTGATTTGGTACCAAAATTAATCGTTTTGATACGCTCGCAAGCTTATTTAACAAGCAGCTCGCGAGCCGATTAAACGAGCTACTCGCGAGCTTTTTTAAACGAGCTGTTCGCGAGCCTAACTGCTCGACTCGAGCTCGGCTCGTTTATTAAACGAGCCTAAATTTTCGGTTCAAGCTCGACTCGTTTATTATCGATCCGAGCCTCGAGTCGAGCTTTTATCGAGCGAACGCCGAGCCGCTCGCGAACGGCTCGGCTCGTTTGCAGCCCTATATACAACCACATTATAAATACAAGTACCAACTCTAATTGAAGGAACTGATCAACATTTGGAAGTATGAGTTCAAAAAAAAAAAAAAATCGTTTTTCATGAAATGTCAATATCTAAAGCAAATTAGAACATAAAATAGCAAATATTTGATAGAATAAAATATTATTATGAGCATTAACAAGATTACGTTCAACATGCAAACCAAAAATTAATCTAAGAGTGAATATAAATGTAATGTATTGTGAGCATAGGTTTCAGAATGAATTGATTCAAAAGAATGTTCATCGTAAAAAGGGTCAAAGGAGCGTAATTATGTGGTTATCATTAGACATAAAATTTCTATACTATTTGAAAAGGCAAAGCAAGCAATAAACTTGGCATAAAAGCAAGATGGTGAAGAACAATTGAGGTGTGGTGATTATTATGAGTTAGATTTTTCCTGTAGGAAAGGATATAATTAAAATTACATGATGATGCAAGTGGCAGGATTCGGATCAACAACAACATTAACCAATTCACAATGAGGTCTTCCAGGGGTAAAATGGCAAGGCGGCGGATCCTGGCGAGGCGGCGGATCCTTGGGCTTTTCTGGAGGCTTAATCTCTTCTACTGATACTAAATCTGCATAATTTACTTTCTTACGCAGAGATTTCGTCAAACAGGCTGCATCTACCCTTTCTCCGATCACAACCAATTTCTCTTTGTCCTCCCCTTCCAATGCCACAGAAATAACTCCTGATAACAATTATCATCACAATTTAGTTATTATAGCTTAATTTTAGTATTCAAAATTCAAATACTTACCATCTGCTACAGAAGCAATTTTCAAAGCCTTACGTCTACATTTATCGCAACAAGCTGATACTTTGATCACTATCTTCTTCTGTATACAATTAAATCATAAGCTCTTAATTACTTATATGTCTCTTAATATATATTGATAATGTATGACTTACCTTCATTGTTTTCTCTAGAATCAAACAGAAAATGCAGACTTTGTTGGTTAACTAGGGAAAACAAGGTCTATTTATAGACGAAGAGATTCCAAGTCAAATTGCAGTGCATGGAGTTTTGAGTGCATTCTCGATCCACTTTTTGTGGGTTTGTCACGTATTAAGGACTAAGTATTAATTAATTCTAATTTCATGATTAAATTAAATTAAACCATTTACTTGTGAAGTCATGGAATGTTAAGTAACAAAGTCTACTGCAAATCGCATTTTGACTTTACAGCTAAACTGCCTTCATACGATGCGTTGAAAATTCATTGCTGCTATTCCAAAAACCCTTTTAGAGGTTGTTTAATTTTATTTAATTTGAGTTTTGGAATCTATTTGGTTAAATGTCATTCGTTTTGGTTAGATATAAGAATATTTAATTTCATATGATAATTTGTTTCATTTAATTTATAAATAAGTTCAACCACTTAATTTTTTAGATTACTCTCTCCAATAATAATTATATGTATTTATTGATAAAATAAATATTCTCGTTAATAATTACTTATATAAACATATTATTTTTTGGAAGGTATGATATACCAAATCATTAAAACATAATTTCATAATCATATGTTGACTTATTAATATAAGAATATAGCTACTAGTAGATGATTTGTTTATAGTTTGTAATGGAATGTAGTATCTTAGTCTTAGTTTATGTTGAAATTATATTAACCGGTAATTAATAAAATATATTTTCAAATTATTATGTATTTTTAATTATTTGAAAATACTAATGATATCAAAAAGACATTACGATCAGCTCGATACAAAATATCAGTAATTACATATTCTGTAATCTGTTACCAATGCTGAAATCAATTCCAATAACTTATTTACTAAGTAAAAACTATCAAAATAGAGAATCATCTTTAAATTTTGATAATTAAAATAAAAAATTTTGAATCGACTCGATTTAATTTATGATAATTATTGAAAAATAAAAAACTCATACTATCTATTCCAGCTTCATAATAACTCGAAAAGATCCTATTACCATTTTTCATAATTGGATTTCAAATGATATACGAGAAATTTAATTGAATTAAATCAACCATACCCTATTGTACATAAATTAAGAAAATAATTAATTACAGAAATAACATTAATATTTTAAATTGTCAAAAGAAAATGATTATAATTTTGCATCCGAGGAAGTACTAAAATAATAATTTAAGAGATTCAATAAATAAGTGTAGTTAAAATGGAAAGGAAAATTTTTAAAGTGAAAGTTTAGTGTGGCATGGAGGGAGTATAATAATTGTTAATCATTGCATTTAATTAATATTCCTTAAATGTTATTTAACAATAAAAGTAATCAACTGGATTAGTTGAAGGAAAATAAAAATCCCTTGTCTAGTTGTACACATGTTCTATCCAATTTGTGGTACAACAAAATTAAGTACTAATTACTTGAAAAAATCATTAATATTATGGGTTTACTTTAACAAACTGTAACAATAATCTGACAACTCATTCCAAGTATAAGAATATATAAGATAGTCAACTGGTTTACATATATCCCATTACTACATAGTTTGGATTAGTTTCAGAAAGAAATCTCAGCTCGGATTCGATAGTATCGTATGTAATTATCTTCATTGTAATTCACCATTGACGCAGTTTCGGTCGGGATTAATCGAAAAGAGCCATAGAAACCGGCAGACTAAAAAAAAATGTCAACTATGTACTGCAACTCTAAGCAATTTAATCCTAAGCATAAATTACATCTGCATTAACACTAATATGAAAAAAATATTATTATTATTAGTAATATTTTATCATAGGAATGTAATAAAAATTGGAAACCCGAATTCAATGAATTGAATAAATATAACTATCTCAAATTTCAAATAAATTTGGTGGAATTTATAAATGAAATCCCAAGCTGCAATTTTTTTATCAAATTATTCTTTAAATTTCTTTGCAATAAATCATTCTCTCATTTTCCTTTCAAAACTCAAGAAATTGTTATTGTTGCAACCGTTGCTACTATTGTTACTGCTGCAATAACTATTACTAACTTACTGCTTCTATTGTTGCAACAACTACTGCTATATTGTGGTTGCTACTGTTATTGTTGCTATGCTGTTTTCATTTCTACTGCTACTATTGATGTTACTGCTGCTGCTACTGCTATTATTGTTGTGGCGGCTGCTGTTGCTGCAGCTACTGTTACTACTACTAATGTCATTACTACAAATGCTACTGTTGTGGCTGCAGCTGCTATTAATGATATTACTGTTGTTACTGTGACTACTGCCGTTGTACAAATACTACTGCTACAACAACAATTACTACTAAATTGGTGCTGCAGTTGTTGCTACTGCAGCTGCTGCTACTACTGTTGTTGTTATTGCTATTGCTACTATTGTAATATAGTTGAATTTATTTGTAAGTAAAATGGTTTACCATTTTAGTTTTTGAAATTATGTCAAACATAAATTTATGGAATTCAATTGAATTGCACAATTTAAATTAGTCATTTCAAACACACGCAATTTATTTGTAAATGAATTCTGTTAAGAATTTATTTACAAATGAATTCTAAATTCATATTTCATTCATTTCAAAGGGGTTTAATTTATTGCATAGCAGATATCAGACAGGTACAAGAGTTTAATTTATTGCATAGCAGATACCAAACAGACACAAAAGTGAATTGATAAATAAAGAAGTGGTAGATTGATATGTATAACTAATCATTAATTAAGCTAAATTAGGAATTGGCAGGAAAAACAATAATTTTTGAAATTGAAATGGTGGGAAATTTTGAAACTCAAATTCAAATAACAATCATGAAAGAATTATGGTTTCCAAAATTCTTGTATGTGATTACAAGTAATTTGGATTGAATCGATAAAATTATTTAAGTAGTGGACCAGCCTATGCCTAACTCTTTCATTTTGTTTCTGAATAGTGATCCATTATTAGTTTCATGTAATCTGAGCATTTTAATCATAAACCATCAACATGTATCTCTTGTTCTTATGCAACCTCTGAATCTTTTTAGTATTTTACTTAATTTTTTGAATTTCTACAAATTATTTGATTTTTGAAAAAAAAAAAAATTATTAGAAATTTATGTCGAATAAAAATAATATTATAAAAAAAACATTATACGAGTAATATTTATAAGAGTGCAAACTAGTCAATTAATTAGTTAGTTTTAGCATTTTAACATTGACAAATTGAAGTTTAGTGGGATGAATTTTTATATCTAACAGGAAGAATTACCTTCATTTCTCTCAATTATTAATTGTTATGGTTACACGTATCCATTGAATGTGATTCTAACCAAGCAAAGTAAGAATACAAATAATTGAGAAACATTGAGGGAGCGCAGCAGAATCTTTCATTTTGATGGCTGATAGTTAATAATATGGTTGTTCAAATCAGACCGGACTGGCTGGTCGGACCCAGAAAACTGGAAACCAGCCGCTTGTTCGGTCCAATTTGTATGTTGATTCAGCTACTCCCTTCGTCATTGCGCAGCAATGTGGTTTTCACCTGGCTTGATGAAACCACCGTTTCAAGATTGAAATCAACTCGCTTCTTGCTTCTTTTGGTTTTTATTATTCTGTTGGTTATTCATTGTTCATTGGACCAATGAAGCCTCCTTGAATCTTGTAAACTTTTAATCCCCTTCCATTATTTTCTTATACTTTTTCTTTTCTTTTTACTCTAATCTTTTTTAGTAGATTTTATTTTCATTTTCAATATCAAATTTACAAGAATGTTACGTCAATCCCTCTAATAATAATAATATCTCAATGTATTATATAATGGTTATTTTATAACTAATTTAAATATTGTATAACCATGTAAATTCTTTTTTTTTTGTTATAATATTTACTAATTGTTAATAAAATATTAAAATAGAAAAAAATTAAAATCGGATTAAACCGGTCTAACCAATAGATTAGACCCAATCATCGCACTAGTTGAATATCCCGTACGTTTCTGAAACATTGTGAAAAACAATACTTGCATTCATCTTTATATGTGTCTCATCAATTGATAATAATGGAAATAGGTGGGTCCAATTCTATGATTGAAGTTGATGATCATCGTAGATTTTTGGCTATTTTCCTACCAACTTTTATGAGATTTTTTTTTTTTTAAAAAAAGAAAAAGTATGGAAACCCATTATTGTTTCCATTATAGTTTTACTGTAACTGTATTCTTCTTCTTCTTCTTCTTGATTTGTAAAAAGAAAAAACTGACATAACAATTTTGAAGGTTACAAAGCAAAAAAGAGAGGCCAGCCATCCATCAACTGTAGACAAACCCATTTCAACCTTCTTGCTTTTGAAATTTACTTCCATTTTACTTCACTTGCCTGCCCCTTCAACTGTTCTACCCTTTCATTAGGCTTTGTAAAAATCGATCTTCTTTTGCCATTAATGTCAATGTTGTGGTAGGTTTCTTTCCCTTTTTTTCTATGAAGTAAACGTCAACTTAAGCAAAATAATGTCCATTTCAATATATCTATTGGTTTAAAAGAAATGCTAGCTACAGTCACATTATTTAACGATAATTTTTATTGCACATTAAAAAAAATAATTTCAAAATGATAAGTAATCATTTTTCTTTAGTATTCCTAAATTTTTAGATTTGTGAATTGGGGTAAAATTGAATGGATTGCATTTTATTTTCTTGACACATTTTTTTAAGTGACCAAAAGAACTAAAGAGATCAGCAAGTACTAGAAAAAGCAACCTAGAAAAAGGAGATGGATATTATTATTGTCCTCCTAACTTTTTAACTTTGATTAAACAAATATACGAGATTAATTAAAAAGAAAAAAAAGGCATGGTGCTTCACAACTTAGGGATTAATAATTGAAAAGGGGAATGTCTGTCTGTCTGTTAAACTGTTGTTTGGTAGCATAATTATGTATTAGGGAATTTAATGATAATGGGACAGTCCTAGATGTAGGGCAGGTAACTTTTGAAGCACGCGCTAAAATGGTTAGTTGAAACTGGAAGCAACAGTAACAGAAAGTGAGTGGGCACCATTTGCCATACACAAAAAACCAACAAACAAAAGGCCATTGATATGCATCCTCCTCTTCTTCTTCTCCTTCTTCTTCTTCTCCTTCTTCTTCTTCCTCCTCCTCCTACTCCCATGCTGCTTCCTTCCAAATACTCAAAGACAAAACAGAAAGAAAGCTCCTTTAGTTATAGTGGGTTGTTCACTTTCTCTGTTTTCTATGGGAATGATATAATGAAATAAAATATAAACATCAAAATCAAAAGTTATTCCCTGTTGCAACCTTTGTCCTGTCTTCCTACTTTCTTATTGTATTGCACTTAGAGAAGAGAATGTTCAAAGCTATAAATAATAAAAAGATCCCACCAAATGAGGCAGAGGTACATCTTCTCCAAAGCTTTTGCTCCTCTTGTAGACAACCCGACACTGCTTTTATTCTTCTTTTTTAGCCATTCCAATTACTAAATTCCATTCCTTTTTGGATTTTTTCTCCTGCCTTTTTATCCTTTCGACCTCCTTTCATCCTACGTCAACCCAGATTTCTTTGTTAACTACTCACACTTGTCTTCTTGGATTTAGCCACCCTGCTGCCGATTCCGCTTTTACCTCATCATCATTCAGAATCTATCATACGCCCTCATTTTGAATTCCATCCCACTCACACACACATATCTTCCACACACACACATATATATAGGAACAAAACTCTAACAGACTTACCAAAGACTACTTCTATCACTCCAATTAACTGATTGTTTGTTTGATCATATGGGTAGGCAAAACTGCGATCCCACCGTTATCCATTCCTCCATTGCCCTTCTGCAGGAGAGGTTTAGACAGTTAGAGAAAGCCAAGGAGATGAGGCAGCAGAGGCAGCTGTTAAGGATGTTCTCTGAAGCAGAGCAAGTCACTTCAGCCAAAGATTATGAGCCATCCAGGCAGTTTTTTCATTCTGAACTGATCCTATCACCTGCCCAACCGCTTCAAGGCTCTTTCTATGCCCAGCCAAATATGGAGAACAAGTATCCCGATCACCGGATCAGCAGAACTCCAGATTTGGTGAATTTATGGTCCACAAATACTGTAATGCACAATAAAAATAACTTTGATGAATCAGACGTTGATACCTCACTTCATCTGTGAAAAAATTTTTACAATGTTAGTGTCTCCAGTATTCTAGTTCCTTTGTTCTTTTTCCAAGTCCTTTTACTGCTTTCATGGAGCTGTAAGAATTGAGAGAGAGAGAGAAAGAGAGAGAGAGAGAGAGATGTAACTAATGTCCAACAGGACTCTCATTGTCAACTTCATGTTCAGCAATTACATTGGAATCAGAAAGACCATGCTCTGGTCTCTTTGGGAATGAATCCTCATCATAATCAGAACCTTCAGATTCTTCATCACTGCTCCATTTCCTCTTCTTCATGATTTTGGGAATCAACCGAGTTACTTCCTTTGCATCCAACATTTCATTATCATTGTTTATCCGTTCAAATCGAACAGCACTGACTTTCCTGGCATTTCCAGCTAATACCTGCGCCAACCACCAAGGATAGAATATCAGAAATAATCATTGTAACTGCTGTAACATTTAACCAGACAACAATATCTAGCCTTTGTTAGACTTTACGCTATGTTAGATTCACAAATGAGATGAGCAAAAACTCCAACATATTAACATAATTTGGGCTGAAGAAAAATGATTCCTTGTTAATACCATCAAGAAAATTTTCATATGTGCAGTTTGTGTCAAACACTTTGCCCCACTGGTCTGCTGGAATTACCAATCAGTCAAGTAGAAAAAAATTTAAATACATCAAGCTCACAAGAGATTTTTTGTCCATTAAAATGATTTGACCTGGCTTTGTATCAACTCAGCTCGACTACATCTATTGGTCCCAAATATGCTGCCTATATGAATCTCTTGCCTACTTTCCACTCCATTATTATCTAATTTTTCTAGAAGGCCCTCATGCCAATGAAGCAGTCTCTAATATTACTATGAATAAGGAAGCAGTTGGATAGTTGTTTGTAGAAATTAGGTGAGCATGGTATAATAAAGTGTTGCTTCCTTCTACAATTGCACACTGCACAAACAGGTGGTATCTAACAAAGAACTTGCAGAGGTCACCAATGACCCTTGTTAGTGGCTGGCAATGGTCAGTGAGTGACCAATGGGAATGGTCAGTGGTGATTTAGAGGTGATCAATAATGATTACTGATGGTAATAATGTCTAGTAACAAGATGATTAAAAAAGTTTGTCAATATCTGTAATTGTTTTCCTCTTTTAGAAAAGAGAGGCCATTGTCCCCAATGGTTTAGAATTTCCCTCTGACCAGGAAAATATTTTTAGTGACCAAATTTACCCACGCACCCCAAACCTGGAAAATCTGAAAAATGTTTTTCAGATGAATTATTTTCATTTGAAAACAAAACTATCCTAGTGTTTGCCTATTCCAACTCCAGAAGATATTGTCATATCTGCCTTGACATCAATCAATATTCTAGTTTAAATTTTAAAAGACATCAAACTACTATAGACTTGAAACAAAAAATTGACGTAGATCAATGCATATGGCTCCAATACTTAATGATCTAGTAAGTTCTAGAAAATAGAGCAGCCAAAATATGTATTTTTGCACAAGTGAGCCTAAGGAAGGTTTGGCCTTTGGTAGGTAGCTCCCACCCCCTCCCTGCCCCTAAAATAAAATTCACACACACCCCCTATTTATGTGTGTGAGAGAGAGCTCATAGAACACGTTCATTCATTTGTGCAGAGCTCCAAGAGAAAGTAAAAATACAATTTGGAAGTATACCTCAAGTTTATACATCTGATGCTTATCATTTTGATCTTGTCGCTCAGACTTGCTGTCATCTTGTTCATCCTCCTCTTCTTCTTTTTCCTTTTCGAGTATCACTTTGATGCTCTCGCCTGTCCTTGGAATGTATCCGAATGCCTCACATATAAAACCTGATACTGTCTCGTATTGATGACCCTGCAACACAGAATGGAGAGGGGATTTTACCCAGAATACAGATTCCAGAATTAACAGTCCCTTATGCATGATCATTTCCAGCTACAGTAACTAAATGCCTATATCTCCTCAAACAAATGAATAAACCCAGGCTAACTTGCCCGATATTCTTCAGCCACCCATATGTGATATAATCTTGCAGTACTTCCGAGGTCATATTGGAATAGACATTTCAAATTTAACAATAATTTCGACACAAAAGAATATATCAAATATCCTAAACTTATACACACAGCAATTGCATAACCAATAAGTAACGATGCGCTTGCAGTACACAAACTTGGTGTCATGAAAAAAAAGAGTTAACGGCCAAGATAGTATGTGTGTGAAGAACACTAGAAAAATTCTATAGATGGGACAAATAAGAGAGTATCACTTGAGTACCATTTACCAATACTTGGTAGAAATACGTTGCTTAAAAAATTTTGCACATAATTCTAATGGTAAAACTAACAAATGAGCAGCAGGAAAAATGAGTGCTTAGTTAACAGCAAGAAAAATGTGTGGTTAAGGCTGGTCCCACAGGACCTGACATGACAATTTACAGGAATATGTATGGTTTTCTGACCCGGTTATTATTAAACATCATCAGGATAGTACAAGATTTATCATTTCTGCTCAAGTAGCAGAATTATCATCTATATTATACCTCAGGCATTTTGACATTTAGGTCTTCAGAGAGTTGATCAATAGATGTATTAGCATCAACGTCATATACTCCCTCCGCTCGCATTACAATGTAGCCAGTTTTCTTCTGTATCTCCTCCTATTGTACAAGAAACAGCATTATTACTCCGTCGTATCGAACAGAGATATAAAGAGATAAAAAAATGGCTAAACCAAAACAAATAAATAGCTTTAGTAGAAGCTGATTATTTCATCAATTCCTGATAGAACTAGTAATGGTGTAATTCATAATATTAGTAACCAAGTCACAAAAAAACAAAAAAAAAAAAAAAAGAAAACAAAAGAATCACACAATTTTATACATACACTCATTTTTATACGGTGCAAAACCTTAGACACAAACAATATATAAAATACAAACACAGAAACACAGTAGTATAACCACTATACATTACGTAGTTGATATGGTCTTAGGCTTGCAACACTGGAGGCAGAAATTTTTTTCCAGGGGACTAAAATGTAAATTATGTCTGATAAAGAACTTCCTATTTATTTATTTATTTTTTTTTGAATACTTATTTAATGTAAATAAGTCTAATTATAGGAATGACAAAGAACGAGTAACAGAATAATTTCAAAAAAAAAAAATTATGAGAACATATTTTGATCCAAAACATTATTTTATGAAATTGCCTGAAAATTTTTAAAAATTTTAACAAAATTAGAATTCTTCAATAATAAATAACAGACACTGCTAAATTAATTAATGGAAAAAATTTAGATTAGATTACCAAATATAAAAATTGGATTAAATTTGTAGGAAAGGAATTAGAAGTAAATTAAACTAAAACTAATTACGTACACTTTGAAACATTGCTGCAGCAAACAAGGTGTGAACTTTGAACCATGACCCAATTACCTATAAAATTAATAAGGCTCTTTGCCACTAAGCCACCAAGGGCAAGCAGGCAGTTTCTTCCTTTTGGGAGAATGATACCTTCGGAACTTACCAGTAATGTTATCTAGAGAAAAGTGGAACATTATTCCTTTTCTACAAAATATATGCCAACTAGTCACCAATGAGTATATTGCCAGTCCAGATTAATATCAAGTCTAATCAAAGTAAAGAATAGAAATCAAACATCCAAAAGAAAGAATATAAAAGATAAACAGCACAACATGAAGCCACTCAGCAACTTCTTAATAAAGACAATGCAACTTTTGATGAAACTATGCCAGATCAGAGTCTCACCAAATGTTACAATCAACATAACATAAAGTAGAAAGAGTAGATGGCATTGCACATAGATGAACATAATGTGGGAAGATAATTGCAGAGAGAGGAAACATGCATCACATAAATTAAATAAAAATGACAATTTAAATTCATCTTTACCTTTGAATCATTTTCATCAAAAATTTCGCCAACAATCTCCTCAACGACATCCTCCAAGGTCACTATCTGCTTTGTCCAAGAGAAAAAAAATATATATATTAGTAATGAGTTTAACATGCTATTAAAATGATCATGCTCATTTAACTTCAAATCCAGAAAATAATAATGCAAGTATTTTTTCTGAAGAGTAATAACAATGGAAGTTTTTGGAGTTCAACTTCAAATAAGCATTCTACTACAAGGAAACTCTATCTATCTTGTGTACAATGTTTGATACTGACATCAGCGTTTACATATCATAAACTGTCATGTTTACATCTCCTAAATTGTCAAGTCAAACATCATACACTGACATTAGGCACCAATACCAATAAATGAGTAATCAGCAATTGCCTACACATAATACATGTAATTTTGGGTTCATCTAGAATTATAACTCACATTTTCAACAACCTACACCATGGTTTCAGATGTTAACAAACATTTATGGAAGTTTGTGTTACATAACATCCTAAATGAATGAAATTGGCATTAGAATATCCATGCATTTCCTTGTTGCTTCATTTAGTTAAAAAGGTACCTATGATGGAGCATATTTCTGTAATACAGCATTCATAATTGGAAAGAAAAATTTCCATCTTCCATTTGATAAGAATGCTTCTTAAAAGGGAAAATATATCACCAATTAAAGAATCTAGTAATTACTAAAACCATGTTGAAACATAAGAAGCATGTCAGACTCTCGGCCATGAACAATGAACCTCTATCATGAAGCATTAAATATCAATTGGCAAAATAAAGATTTGAATTAGGAGGATTTGCCAGTGTTTGGACATACCCCTATAGTTCCACCATATTCATTAAGAACAACAGCCATGTGAACCTTCCTGATGCGGAACTCTCTCAAAAGATTCCAGACTGACATTGAATCTGCAAGACCAGAGCTATATCACTAAAGCTTAAAAAGAAATCAGTAACAATCAGACAAATTCAAAGAGAATGCGAGAGCTTTCACTGAGATTACCGAGGATTATGGATGTGGACATCTAGAATCACTTTAGCAAAAATAAAAAACAAAGCAAAATCATAATTTTTCTTTACACATTATCGTACAAGCAGATACTCACTTTATTCCACAAATGTTAATGAATAATAGAGTGAAATTCTATATTATAGCATAATATTATATGATGTAGCTGTTTTATTGAACAAAATGCGCCCAGTGAAAATTCAATAGCAATTTTTAAATCATGCCATATCTTGTGAATTTTTTTATAGCTCCACTTGTTATATAAGAGGCAACAGTATAACAATATAGACCCCCACCCCTTCAAATATGCTTTTGTCAAGGGCCATCAAATAGCAGAACCCACAGCGAAGGGAAACATATAGCAAAGGAAAGCCATAAGAAGAGAAACAGATGCATTCCAAAATAAGTCTTGTTTAGACTAACTTTGAAGTCACCAAGATATGGCTGTGAATGGGATTTTTCTTACACCTGCTGATACATGGTGAAACAGAAAACACCTCTGCAACTACCAAAATGTTTCCTAGTCGAATGGTAAATCATCTAATGTCCAAGTCTAGTAAATTACAATGAGAACACAAAAGAACAGCATTACCAGGCACAAAGTATGCAGGTTTGTGAGCCATGTCTCCAACAGTCGTAGTTTCTAGTACCTCACCCTTCAAAATCAAACAGATAATAATTCTGCACACTATGAGACTGTTGGTTGCAATCAATTAACAAAGTTGTAGCGATTTCAAAAGGAGGGATATACAAGTAAAATTTGCCTGACCTTCTGAACATAATCCAACAAATCCATAGCGTAGGCAATACCCATAATGTTGTCCACACGCTGCTCAAAAACAGGGACCCTATAAACAGGTGCAAGCAAGTAAAATAATTATTAGCACATTGCTCAAAGTACTAATTAAAGCATGAAGAATGAACAGAGTAAGTTACCTTGAATATTGATGAGTAACCCACAACTCATGAAAATCAACTAGACTTAAACTGGCATCAATTGCAACTACATCGACAAGAGGTGTCATTACCTCTCTAACATGTGTATCCTTGATTTCTAGCACATTTTCAATCATATCCTGTTGCAGACTGGGATTAGAGCGCCTTAACCATATTATGGAGAAGATGAACACACTTACAATGTTTAAACAGTTTGTTAGAGTGGCTCAAATGTACTCACATAGGCATGGAAAGTCTATCACAACTATAAATTTTATTAAACTGCAAAGTCTGATGATATTGGATAGAAAGTTTGATATCAAGAACCTATGTAAATTCCTGCATAACATCATCCTTCAGTGAAAGTAGACCAATGTCTGCTTATCTAAGAGTTAATGTTCATTGGCAAAAATGACAAGCACTTTTGTTTATTTTCACTATATCCAAAGTTCCAAACAATTACTAGTTGATGCTAGTTTTCTTTTCTTTTTTCTTTCAGGCCTGCTCAAAAATACAATTTGTAATAATCTCTCTTACCAAGGCACTGTTATTGGTAATCTGTATTTTATTTATTATTTTTTCTTTTTCCAAAAGGTTATTTCTTGATGCTAGTTCCTGATTGCAAATTCCCTAAAGCAAAAGTAACCCACGTTTGAAGAAATTTGTTGTCAGAAATAGAAATAGCTAGTAAACAAACAAGATGTGGACATGTAGCTCACTAATAGCATGCTGAAATGCATCAAAGTACTAATATTTGAATAAATATAAAACTTAGGAAAACCGTATTATATTACTTGTTCCTCCTCCTCTATCGCTCCACTCAGTTCTGCTCCCCGCAACATCAACTTCAGTTCATCTTCAGTGACATATGGTTCACTAGCAACAAAAGACGCACCAAAAGTGTTAAGAAGTTTAAGAAATAAGGAGATAATAACTGAGAAAACATTCGACGAAAACAACTTCAAAGTATCTATTTGCAAAACCAGCAGTAGGTCCATCCTCATCTAAAGAGATTAAGGGAAAAAGTAAAAGTAAGAAAAACAGCAACATACAGAAGAAAAATGATGGATAGAACCAGATTTGAGATTTCTAGTATGTCAGTAACAAGTTTGAAAGACAGGTGAAAACATGAAGGAAATTTTAATTATAACCAATCAAGATTTCAAATCGCAACTGTATCATATTGCAATTTCTATAGAATCAAAAGCAGAAACATTTTTATGTGGCCGAACAATAACTAAAAGCATATTTCCTAATATTGTCACCAAAAAACCAACAAAAGAACTTCTAAAGTCCTTGGATTGAACAGTAAAAATTCAAAAATTAAAAAGGGATTGCTAGCCAAAAGAAAAAAAGTCAGAACAACATAATAAAATAAACTAGGTCCCATGTGAAAGTAAAAGTTCTGAGAAAGATTAAAGATTCTTAGGGTTGAACCTTCTCCCTTTCAAACCAAGCAACTTTAGCATTCCCATTGACAGGTATGTGACAACTCTTCCCACAGGATACAATACTAAGGATAGCCATGCCACTGGCCTGACCTAAAGGCATTACAAAGAGCATTAGTAAGTAGAAGCAAGATTGGCCAATCCAGAAAAGATAAGAATACAAACACCCACAAACTAATAACAATAGCAGATAAGTGCACCCATTAAACATGGACTTACCACAACCCTAGCAACCTCTGTGGCATTATGAACAGCAACACTTTTAGGAGTGATCTCAGTAAGAAGCAATATTGCAACCTAGAAACATTCAAGGAGAATGAAAAGCTAATTGGTGAAGGAAAAATAGAAAAAAAAATTATATTTTTGGTGTGACAGAGCTCAAAGAACAAGCTGTACTCATATTTCTAACTTCTTCAACATCTCATTAATGATGCCTCTGAAAAAAAAAAATCTAATCAGCATAATATCAATGTGGGGTTCTCATAATTATATTGTACATATAGAGCAACATGCTGAGAGGAAAAAATACAGAGTCCTGTGGAAGCAACAATGCCAAACAGTGAGGTTTTATGTTAACCTAAAATAGATTGATTCTCTTGCTTGAAGAGATTTAAATTTTCTTCCCATTCATCTCTAATTCCTCAACTCATCAAGGCAGATAAACTTAATACAGTTTCTTCATCTTAGGTTTCAACTAGGATTCATTTTACTGTCTATGAGAATCATTATGCTAGAGATCATCACAACAATCCTCATGGCTCAGTTGGACACCAAAATGGTCCTTTCATCATTGGCTGTTTCTACCAATTTGAACATGAATTAAATAATATGCACATGCACATGCACATGCCATTAGAAAAAAGGGATTTGCACTTACAGTCATTACTCCAGTGGCTGCACTGACACCAGCTTCACCAAATATTGCTGTGGCAGCATCGGTCACTAATGCTGTTGCCCCAATATTGACCACGCTTCAATACATAAATTGAATCTAGATTAAGAAATAGCTTATGCATTAAAGCATAAAGATGAAATCAATTAAAGCATCAGCGATAGAAGAGCAGTACGTTGTGCCAATAAGAATAGTTGTCAAAAACCGAGTGACATCACTCCGAAGCATTTTGAAGACACCATCATCAGGTTCTTTTTCAGCAAGTTCACGGACCTGATACGATTATGTTAGAATATTAATTAAATCAAGGAAATCTCAGCACTCAGCAGATTTTTAAACATAAGGGATTACCATCTAAAAGCTATCTCATCTGTAACATATTATGCTTAAAAGAACATTAGAGCATAGCTTAGCTCAGTAAGTACTTGAGATTTAATACATAAAAGCTGATACCTGTTAACTCCATTTTTATAGGGTGCAGTTTGAATCTAAGGTATTGTTTGGTTCAAATGAATTGAGTTTTGGAATTCATTTAGAACAAGTTCTAGATGGAACCCACTGAATCAATTCCAGTGTTTTGTTAGAAACAATTTGGAATGCAGAATTAAATTGAATTCCACATAAAAAATATTTGGTTCAAGTCCATAAAAAAATTCAATTGATCATAATTTCTAAACTACCCTCTTTGTAGTTGTTATATGTGTTTACTTGCATTGCATAAATGAATAGATGAATAGTCTAATTAATTAATTAATTAATTAATTAATAATATGCTAATGATTAAAATATAAATGTATAACCTTAATATGCTAATGATACATAATAAACTTAAATAGTAAAAGCTCATGGAATTGAATTCCTAAAATTGATAGAATGTGATTGAAGTTATTGAACTCCCAAAATCAAATTCTGCATTTTTGTCCAAACAGATATTCAAAACTTAGAATTCATTTGAATTTCACAAAATTTTGTGGAATTTATTTGAATCAAACAGGGGTAAATATCATCTTGGGTTCAGTACATGATGTTTTAAGGAAGTGATTTTCAAACATAAAGATTAATCTGAAATGAACAAGTTACGCAACCCTCCTCCACTCCCTTCATTCCGAGTTTATAAAATTATTCAAATAACAACAAGTTGAAGAAAAATTTTCATGGCTATTTTCATTTTCTTCCTTTTTCCTTTGTCAAGAACTCAAGATGATAAAACAACCTCAGACACACAAAACTACAATTTATATTACTGCATAGGAAAAACGAGTAGATTAAATTGCTCAATAGGTATGGCTTGGTGTTAAAAGATTTTCCACTCAAAAAAAAAAAAAAAAAAAATTTGCTCAATAGTGTCCAAATGACCAATGTTTTTTGTGGATTACTCATTATGTACAGGAACAAACCACACAAAAATATTCACTAAAAGTCAAGTCCATTGGAGCTAGAAATCCATACCTTCCACGGCCAGAGTGTAGTTATGGAAGTCTCTGCCATAGAAAAAAATGCTGACAAACTCAAAAGAGCAACCAATATCAAACCCTGCTCCTTGAAAACTCTCAGAAGCTGAGAAAGCTTAGGCCACGCATTCCTCAATAACAAAATACTCTGCCCAATAACGCCATACCCAGCATTCACGACGCCTTCTGTAGCAAACACTCTTTTGCACCCAAAAGCAAAAATCCCACACAACATTACACCGAAAACCACTCCGCGTTTGACTAACAATCTTATTAACTCTAAATTCACACACCCAGAAGCATTTTCTTCAGCACCCAAATCAGCATTAACTTTGCTAAGTGATTTGGGACGAGCTCTAGTATCGGAATCCTTGATTCTATGAGAAGCTGAAATACAAATTGGTCTAAAATTATACGGACTCGCAGAATTTGATGAAATACGATATGAGAAATTAAAGTTTTTCGGAGATAAGCTGGTGGGTATCTTTGAAAGTCGATTAGAATACAAGAGACGAGAGGATTTTATTCCAGAAAGGAACACGGGCCGACCCAGAATTGAGGACTCACTAGCAATTTCCATTAATAACGTCAGTTAGAATCCAAAATCATACAAAAAAATTCGATGAAAAAAGTTCAGTGCTTTGAAGAGCACAATAACAATTGAAATGAGTTGGGGTATGGAAAAAAAAGTCAAAATTGGAATTGCAAGACAAAAATGAAGTATAAGAAAAACAGGGATTCTGTATTTGTCAAAATTGAGGAAAAAGCGGTGATTTTGATGAAAAGATGATTCGGGTTGTTGGTGGCGGAGCTATGGTGGTGTGTTTGAAGGTTTTTCTCTTTTGGCTGCGTCGAGGAGTTGGCGAAGTAGAGGAGATTCTACGCGAGAAAGCAAGTGGTGTGGCAGTTAATGGAAAATTACTGAATTTGCCCTTTCGTATTGAGTTGTAGAGTACTGGAGTACGAGGGGTGCTTAGTGCCTAAATTCAAACCGTTGATACAAAAGGATCCTAATTGAAATGTGGACAAATAAAAAGTGTTCACATAACATAATAATTTTTGGAACTCTTAATTGAAAACTTAGAGTTCTTATGCGAACTTAGTAATTCAGATAAAACGTATTCAAACTCGATACTGCGCGCTTAAATTTGGAAAAAGAGACACATGTCCAAACTTAAATTTTTGAAAATGGTGAATGAGAGTAGCTCACACATGTATAAGTGCTGACAAAATATGCAGAAAATTAGTTCTCAAACTTATTATGCAAACTTCTGTCAATAAAAACCATAGAACAACCAAATCAGTTTTAAAAAAAATCTATAGTTTTATAAGAGAGCATGTATTTTTTCGAACTGTTCAAAAATACTTTTTGTCTAGATTTCATTACAGTTGTTCAAAATGACATACACCACTTCATTTCCGTTAAATATATATTAGAACAGTGCATTTCCGTTTGTGGATAGCGTGGTTGGTCTGAATTAAAGTCGCGCTGACACAACAATATGCATTAATGCTCAGTTGTCTTTCGATCAACTTGTAGATCGGATATGCAACGGTTGTCAAGTGGATAGAAATGTGGTATGACTGCATTGTACTGGTGTGATAAGAATATAATGACACCATGTGGTATATCATCATGCAGGACAATGAGACTATTATGTTCTTATACTTGTATGCATTCAACTAGCTGGAATTATACGTAACAGCGAAACAAATTCCTGATGTTCAAGTTGCTATTGTTTTTGAACAGTTTGTCATAGGGGAAACAAGCGGCGCTGTATATGAGAGTATCGACCTGAGATATACAGAACAACTAAATGAGGATGTTAATTTAGCAGTTTGTAGTTCGACTAAATGGGAAAATGAGGAGATTGAAGAAGAGGAGGAGAATGAGATGTCTACGTGCCATGGAGGAGAAAAGCCATTAATACAATTTATAGGGCATGGAAAACCAATTTCATTGAATTTCCTAAATATATAGCCACGATGCAAGCAACGAACCCAGACAAAATGGTATAATTCAAGTTCCAAAAAGGTACCGAAGATTGTCATAGACGCATCTTCAGATATGTGTTTTAAGCGTTTGGAGCCTTCATGTAAGTATTTCAGACATGTCATCCATTATTGTGCATCGATGCAACCTACCTTCATTGGTCATTCAAGGAAAAACTGATTATACCTCCGTCTAAGTATTTTAGGCATGTCTTCTAGTAGCATTTGCGGTCGTGGATGATGAGACAATGCACGGTTGGAAATGGTTCATGAAAAATTGAATGTTTTTGGCGACTATTGTATCTGCATTATCTTTAATCGCCATCAAAGTATCATTTTTTGCTATAGAGAAAATATTTGAGCAATATCCAAGACTAGGTGTCCAGGTTTTTCTTAAAACATGTGAAGGCTAGTATGTAAACGCGATTCAGAGGGGAGGGTCTGAATAAACTATGTCAAAAAATCGGTATTGAAGGGAAAGTATGCTGCTGCATAGTAGAAAGTGGCATAGAAAAGTAAGGGAGCCTTTTTTTATTTGCAAGACATCGACGCTGTAAAATGAACTCTTTTCGCTGACGACTGCCGCAGATGAGGGTTGTCAATCACTAATATCGCAGAGAGCTACAACAACATTTTAAAAGGGTCTCATCACTTCTCAATCAGAGCTTTGGTCGAATAGACATTTGAGAAGACGGTTAGTATATTTCAGCAGGATTTACCTCTGAGAGAAAAATGTCAGACTGCCCTTGCACCGCATCCAATAAAACAATTTAACGGGTATAGGCGACGTGCAAGGTCCCATATGGTAATTTGTTGGAACATCAGGTCATTTCTCTACAAAGTGGAAATAGGAATTGGGAACACATAAGTGGTGAAATACAGCTGTAGAACCTGCACCTGCGGAAAGTGGCAAACCTATAAAATTTCATGCTCACATGCAGTTACTGCGACTTTGTTTAGACACGAGGATCCCATGACCCTTGTTGATATGTTCTACACTGTAGAAGCATAGGCTCTACAGTTCGTTGGAACATTTAGCCCTGTTCCGGTAAGGACACATGAGCTCAACTAAAATGAAATGTACGTCCGGATGACTTCAGAATGATTCACTATTACGGGCCGGGTTGAAGGCGGGTGAATCGAATGAAAGGTGTGATGGATCATAACAGAAGGAAGATTGTGAGATGGCCACTTTGCAATCGTTGTAGAAACCTAGAACATAATACCAGATCATGCCCACTTTCTCAACTTCCGTCGAACATAGCTCCTACTTAATTATAATTTATTTAATTATAATTGTAATTTAATTTATATGAGTATAGATTTAATTGTAATATAATTATATAGTATAACTCTAAAATTTTAACTTTGAAATGCAAATGCACAATTCGAAAGAGTATAAAAAGATTCAATGCATAAAATTAACTGTTAACCAACTAAAATTTGAAAATACATTATAAAATTTAAATTTTGTACATATTACAAAAATCATATGTGCAATATTATTCACCCCAATCCCAGCGCTCTAGTTTATCTTTCACATATGAACTCTCGGGATATCTTGAAGACTTCGTAACTCGCAGTGATCGATGATGCGCCAAAGGAACATCAGACTCCTTAGTACTCCCCTATTGCTGATCTCTAGGCCCTAATTGACAGATGCCTCACCAACTGTTGTCTGATCGATTAGGGTCTGAGGTACTGCGTCCGCATTATAAAACATATCATTTAGAAACTGATTTGTGTACCTCGATAAAGATGACGGTTGCTGTGAATCTAATGGTGGTAGATGAGGTGTTACAGTGAAAGGATGCTAGTGGAGGAGGAGGGCTGCTGTTGGCGGAGTATGGGCTACTTGCCGCCTACCACTATTGGGGACTCGGCCCTCACACCCTATGCATCTGACCACACGTTTAAGGTGTGCATCTTTGGACACCAACACTCTACTAGAGCAGAAAAAGGGTTTAGTCATAATATGTTGACTCAATCCTTTGCACCGCACTGAAACCTATCTCGTCGATGTAGAATAGCGTCTGGAATGCTCGACGTCAAGTTGTTGTCATATTTGCATGTCGGCTTGCCTGATGCGTAGTGAATTATCATATTTCGCTTTGCCTGCGAACACGTGAATCGATCTATGTTCCCGCTGAAGGAACAATAGATCACAACTAGCAATCTCTTGATCTAACACGCGCTGCTATGAACTAGAAGATTCTCCTTGCTCCATTACTGAACATTGTATTTGTAAATAATTTCTTAATTATTTTTTAATTCAAATTCCAACACATCATTATTGGCAAATTTATTTTTTAAAAATATTTTTTAAAATAATATATTTTTATTAATATTCTTAACTAATATACCTAAAAATTAATGTAAATTAATTCGAATACAAATTCTGCCTAATATACACATACGATTATTTTTGCATATAAATTTTTTTCTCATATACAAAACTACTTAAAACATTATTATTGCATATAAATTTTTTTTTATACAAAACATTTTTGCATACTAATACTGTTAACTAATTAACTAGACAAAATATTATTGCGAATACAATTTCTATTTCTCTTAGCATCTACAAACTACTTGAACATATTAGAATAAATGGGTATTATTTTAAAAGAAAGTTAAATTAAAAATTGACACAAATAATAAAAAATATACTAATATAAAAAGAGAATTCAAATTCAAAAACACACTTTTAAATGATTAGTGAAAAACTCTGAAAACTGTTGAATGGTTGGTGAAAAAATCCAAAATTCGACAGGATATATTTGGTGGTTATCAGAATAAAAAAATGGTGAAAGGAAACGCGATATGTTGCTATGCTAAAAAGTTCACATACTGCATACCGCGTTTCCGAACTCTCAAACAGCGATTCAAGGGCTCGCAAGGTGTTATGCAAACTTACTTAATACGTCACGTATCCGTTATCGGTTGAACTTCATTTAAACACATGCGCTACTTCGTCATTAATGTAATTAAACACTCAGAATTCGCATACTCGTTATCTGGACTCTATTTTTCAAATTAAAAAATACATATGTTTGCATAATTATTTTGTAGATGCAAAATTCATATATGATGTCCATATTCAAAATTTAGACATTTTTCGGTAATTAATTGGAGTATGAGACCATAACAAATGAATTCAATTTGCATAAAATTTTGATAAATTTCAAATAGATTTTTGTGATTACACTTAGTAGAAATTTAGAAATTATAGTATGATCATGCTCTATCCTAAAACATTAAACTCGAAACCCAATATGAAGGTGGAATTCCTCATCTCTAAAGTCATTATAGAAATGGTGTGGCATGTAACGTAACATTATAAAATATTCCGTTTCTCTTACAATGGTAGTTGTTATTCGTTGAATAACTCCTGCATGATTCTAATCTTTTGTTTAAGCTAATAAGTCTCTTTAATTGTTAGTTTAATCTAACAACCAATTCAAAATATTATTTCTTTAGGATACAATTCCAAAATTATGCCCAAGGTTGGCATAAAGCGTGAAACCCCCGCCAAAACCAATTCGGATGAAAAGACTAATGAGAAGATAATTTATATACCATGTTGTATTTTTTTATTAAATAGGTATGCACATTTTTTCTTTGTATATGCCAAATTCAAAGTAACTTATTGACAATTTTGCTATTCTTCGTCTGGTTTAATTTCTCTAGTAAATACTTATAGTTGAATTAGTATCATTCATAAACGCCTTTGATCATTCTCATCGGTGTAGAATTTAATAATTTGCTAAGCCAGTGCTCCATTTTTAATCAAACTCCGGGATTGATTTTTGTCATTACATTAGTATTTAGCATTGATAAAATAATAATTTTTAGAACACAATACCAAATAGTCTGGGTGGTGTAGTTGGTTATCACGCTAGTCTCACACACTAGAGGTCCCCGGTTCGAACCCGGGCTCAGACATTCGTACTAAATTTTTTTTTTGTTAAAATCAGAACACTTGCAACGCTACAACTTCATTCATCAGAAGTGGTGTTTTACCTCATTGTGTATTCTGCTACAAGTTGTGCAAATGAAGATGACTTGTTCTGCAATAGTTTTGTTGGTGAATCATATTCCTCAATCCTTCCTGCATGTCAATTATTCTAAATAATCAACAAACAGAATTTTAGCCCTGCTAAATCATGCTGCTATGGTTTGTATCCATACACACTTTACCTTGATTTAGGAGCAAAACCATATCACTATCAAGAACAGAAGTTATCCGATGTGCAATTGTTATAACTGTACAGTCAGAGAAGTGTTGCCTAATTGTTTGCTGAATTAAGTTATCAGTAGCTGTGTCCACTGAGGCAGTTGCTTCATCAAGAACCAACACCTTACTCTTCTTTAGTAGCACTCGACCCAGACAGACCAGCTGCCTCTGGCCCATGCTCCAGTTCTCTCCATTCTCAGTAACTGAACCACCACAACAATCAAATTTCTATGACTACTAATGATTTCTGGTTTAATGAGGTTAATGTTTTGAGTAGCTAGTAAGACAAACCTGCTGAATCCAGCTCTTTCTCTTTATTCCTAACTTCATCCCCAAGTTGGCACTTATTTAGAGCCTACAACCATGTTTTGAAACATTTGTTAACATGACATGTATACTAAACTATACCAAAACATTCATTTAGGGAGAGCAGTGAAAAATCTACCTCCCAAATTTGTTCATTTGTATAATCTTCTAGAGGGTCCAGGTTCATGCGCACGGTCCCTTCAAACATAGTTGGATCCTGAGGAATAATGCTCAGCCTTGACCGTAAATCATGCTGTCCGATTGATGAGATATTTATACCATCAATGACAATTTGACCAGCGGCAGGTTCGACCATGCGAAAGAGGGTTTGGATGAGAGTTGATTTACCACTGCCTGTTCTCCCAACTATACCAATTTTCTTCCCTCCTGGAAAAGTGCATGTTAAACCTTGCAGCACAAGTGGCATGTGTGGAGCATACCGGACCTACATTGTCTTGGATTACTGGTCATTACCAACATATATGTTTATCAATATATGCAATTATAAATGCAAATCAATTGAAAGTACCTGCAGATTATCAACAACAACTTTTCCATGTGATGGCCAAGATTGGTCAGGCATATTTCCTTGAATCACGTGTTGAGGCTCGGCAGGAACAGACATGTATTGAAGTATTCTTTCAACTGATATAATCATGCCCTCCAATCTGCAGATTTTCCATATTAACTGAGTTTGTAAACTGTTAAGACTGAGCCCATACGTCACAGCAAGACCTGCAATGGCTATAAAAGTGGGAAAAGCCAAATCAAATGGCATATCAGATTGGTCAACTGAAATTTTTTGTCGATGAGGAATAAAAATGATGTCCAAGATAAGAGATCAAGTTACCTGGATTAATTCTCCCTGGAAAAGAGAGTAGGAAAACCAATGATGTTGCAAATATAATAGAAGAACACATATCAAGACGAAAGCAAAGCCATTCATTAGCACCAGCAATATGAAATTTAGGCCTGCAATATGCATCCATTAGCTTCATATTTGTTTCTTGGAATCTTGATTGCTGAGCGAAGCTCCTGATAGTAGCTAATCCTGATACCGTTTCAGCAAAATGCTGGATAATTGGAGCTTTAGACACTCCAACTAATCGTTGGAGTTCTCTTGCAGAAGAAATATAATATTGCTGTTTTTTCAGAAAGAAAATTGTGAGAACCACTTTTGTTCTACATAATAAACAGTAAGTTACCAGTCAAAATAGAAACAAAGTCAAATCTAATTGTATGATACTGCAACTTGTTCAAACAAAAGAAAAAAAAAATCTCTATGGAGGAAATATGTAATCTGGCAACATGAGAAAACCAAAGATAGGTACTGATCACTGATAGATGTTAAACATGATCTCGGAAAGACTAACATTACCTGATACCAGATGCAGATAGATACCAACGGTATAAAAATGATAAAAACTTGCCATCCAACCTGAGACATTACTCCTATGATTCCCAGAAGCTGGATCATTTTGAATGCAACAGCCCCAAGTTGATCAGCCATTTGGAGATCAACCTGGCTTTGGTCTGTAGAAGCCTATGTAACAATAAGTCAATCCATCCGTTAAACCTTAACTTTGGTACTTTCTCAGCAACAGAAATGAATCAGAGAAGAAAGGAGCAAAATTGCTAATACGAAGAAATGGTTGGGGCCTTCCATATTCATATTTCTATTATTTATCCGTCGATTGATAGGTTGAGGCAATTTACTCACTCTGTTAAGTATTCGTCCACTAGGAGTTGCATCAAAGAAGGACATTGGAGCCTGAAAAATGCACGAGTGCATTTTGTTAAAGAACAATGTTGCTGTCTTGTACCCTGCTGTTACGAGAAGGGTAACCCTGACAAGAACACAGAAAGAACTTCCAATAGAAGAGGCTATATAAACAAATATTAGTGTGGATTTACTGATAGTAGGTTTCATTTCTTTTGAGTTAGGAGTTGCCCATGCCATCCAACAGTTGCTACTGATTTGAAGGATCTGAAAGAAAATCTCTGCCAGTAATATAAAGGGCACAAGAGCCCCTTTATATGCCGTTGTAATATATTTCCAGTAGACTAAAAATCCTACTCTACCTTTCTCTCTCTCTTCTTCTTGAATGATCTGTCTTTTGTTCTCAGCTACATTATCTGCTTTACTATTTTGTAATGTCTGGTTTTCTTGTTTCTTCACATCAATGCTGCTGGTTCCAACATCATTCTCACATATAATACTTCCATTTTCGGAAACCAGCGATAAGGCTGCTTGATGAGCATCTACAAGTTGCATAAAATCAGATCCTGGAATGAGAATGTCATTATACTTTCCAGCCTGCGTAATCCTTCCATTTTTCATGACCTAAGAAAGTGTTATAAGCTGAAATTAGTGACTTTTTCAGTACTTGAGGCCAAAATCTGAAAAGGTGTTGATTAGGGAAGGAAATGTAAATTACTTACAAAGATTATATCTGCAGCAGGTAAGAACTCAACTTGGTGAGTTATGTATATAACAGTTTTTGACTTTAGACGATTAAGCAAAACCTCCTGTTGCACAAAGATCAAGAAGTAAATCATACAAATAGCATAGAAAAAGAAGCTAAATGTAATTCATATACTTGGAGTTGTATTACGTTTTTTCCTAAATGAAATAAAAGCAAATTTAAGCTTGCATCATCTAAATAATGTTGTCACAGAACAATTAAAGGTTTCACCTTGAATATATGAGAACTAGTATGAGCATCCACAGCACTAAAAGGATCATCAAAGAGATATATATCAGCATCTTGGTAAAGAGCGCGTGCAATCTGAATTCTTTGTCTCTGTCCGCCACTTAAATTGATACCCCTTTCACCTACAACTGTTTGGTCACCAGATGAGAGAACTTCTAAATCCTTGTGCAGGGAACATGCTTCCAGAACCGTCTCATACTTCACTCTCTCCATCTCCTTACCAAACAGTATGTTCTCCTCGATTGTGCCACTTTGTATCCAAGGTGACTGGGGTATATACGCCTTTGTACCACACAATTTAATTGAGCCTGAGATTTTGAAAAGTTCTCCCAGAATGCAGGAAACTAAGCTTGATTTGCCTGATCCAACAGTACCACAAACAGCAACACTCATACCATGAAGTACTTTGAAATTTATATCTTCCAGTGTTGGGGAAGGCAAAAACAAATCCCATGAGAAGTTTCCGTTAACTATCTCAACTGCTGTATCAGAGCTAAATCTGGGAAGCCTCTCAACAACATCAGACTGCACGTCTTCAAGACAAAGGAATGAAGCAATTCTATCAAGGGAATTCTTGGTCTGCACTATCATAGAAATTGTATCAGGAAGACAATAAAGCGGTTCTTGAAGCATTCTGAATGTTGCTAGTGCAGATAGAATTTTCCCTGAATCAAGTTCAATTCCCATAAGAATACAAGTACCAAAAGTGGCTACAGATGCACAAGTAGGAGCAACCCAGAAGACAAAATTTGAAATTGCTGAGGCATAAGAATATTTTTTCAACCATCTTGTCTCTGTCTTCCGAATTCCAACAATCTTAGAAAGAAACTTCATTTCCCATGCCTGAAGCTTCAGTATTCTCATGTTCCTCAAAATTTCAGATGTTGTCTTCATTCTGTTGTCTTTAGATTTCATCATCTTCTCCTGAAAATTCTCTTGTAATCTTCCCAATGGATAGTTCAACAACATGACAATAACTGTTGAAACAAAAGCAGTAACAGATGCAAACCCAAGATGCTTATACAGTATGCACAATGCCAAACCAATTTCCAAGATGACTAACCATGCATCATGGAGGTACCAACTAAACATACTAATTCTTTCTGCGTCAACAGCCATGTAATTGATAATTTCCCCACTCGCGTTGCCTTGCTTTGACAGATGCGAAACTGTCAAGCCTTTATCATAGATTGTTGCTACCAAGACTGCACGTATTCTGACTCCAATTTGCTGCAACCTGAAGAACCAATGCCTCTGTGCGAGGCATTCTACAACTTTAGCTACAAAAAAGGTGGATGCTAGAAGATAACCCTGGTATTTAAACTTTTCTCGCCCGCTGAGGCATTGAACAAAAGTATCTATAAGATACGGAAGAACATAAGAAGCTAACGAGTATAACAATGCCAGTAAAGCTGTTGATAGAATTTCCTTCCTATATGAAAGGAATAATGCTTTTGCAAGCTTATATGTTGTAACTCCATCATCCAACTCAAGCTTATTTTTAAAAACTGGAAATGTCCCAGCCATGGTATCCCGAGCGTCAAGCTGAGGAACATCCTCAAGGTCTAAAATTTTCTTATTGCCAAACTCAATTAGAGAACCTATCCAAGAGAAGGTAAGAATACTGAATAATGTAGCATTAGAGTAAGGAGTTACAGTATCACTCCCTTTTGACTTATTTAAACCAGAATTATCTTTCAAAAGGGGTTCTTGAAGAAGTGCAGCATTGATCTTTGTTTTCAAGAAGCCCACATAAAAGAAGACCCAACCAGTGAACACTGAGACTATATCAGATACTAAATAGTGAATTTCCAACGATAGACGCTTTCCATAAAGAAAAAGATCAATAAATAGGGTACAACAACATATTAAGAAATAAAATGCCCCCCAGATTCTTAATAAAAATGAGAACTTTATTTCAGCTGAGTTGGAAAATTGAGTTCGCAAGTAAACACCAAGTGCAGCACAAGAGAGTGTTCTAAGCATTGCATCGAAAAAAGTCAAAAACTGATCATTAGACCAAGAATTTGTATCCCCATAAAAGTAGCTCAATAGACACAAGAAAAAATTGAACAATGAAAACCCAAAACAACAGGACAGAGTCTGTTGATAACATGAAACACACTTGTTATTGTCAAACTTCTCCACAGAAAATGCAAAAATTCTAAGATTCTTACAGGTTAAGGTAAAAAATAATGCAAGAAAGAAAAGTAGATGTAATGAAGCAGAAAATCCACGAAGGAAAGTGAGGTTAAAGAGGAAGTGAATGAGATGAGGTGAGTTTGAAATAAAATTTGCTAAATCAAGAATTTCCATTCTCTCATAACTTACCAGCTCAAGAGGGGTTGTTTTCTTTTATTTCTGTTGTAAACTGGAAACGTGCGTGTGAGATATGTTGCTAACCGCTAACAGCTGGAGGCCAAGAGAGATTCAGGACGAAAAATGATAAAATTGAATTTTGAAACCATAGACACCCTTCTTTGTCCTAACCCAAAACTGGATCTTTTATGGGAATAAATTAAGTGAACAAACAGCAATTAGTGTTGCTTATCGTTGTTATGAATTATTAATAATAATAAAAAGACTGAAACTTTCTTTTTTAATAATTTAAAAATCATTGATATTTAAAGGGGATAACTCGCTAATTGCTTTCCAATAGCTACTATTACTACATTCTGAAACTGGAGGGACCCTTTGGGTGTCAATTTATAGTCTTTTGTGCTAATTATGCTCTCTTTGCAATTAGCATGTAATAAGTGTTAAATAGTGGATTAGTCTTTATATACATTTGTTTTGATTCATAGATGTGACTCAAACAAATAGAGTATTCCTTGCATATAAAATATACAGTCTTTAACCACGGTTACAAAACATAATGAGACAATTATTTATGGCCACTTAAAGTGTTGTGTAATATATTTTGTGATTTTTTTATTTTAAAAATTGTATTAATAGATCTTATGATTTTAAAAATTGTATTATTAGTTCCTGCGAACTGTTAAGTTGAATTAAATTGATATTTTTAACCTCTTTTACATATTTTATAACTTAAAAACCTTATTTTCTCTTGCAGCCGTCTCTTTTTTCTTCTTTATTCTCTTCTTAGCCTCCTTGTTCTTTTTTTTAGTGTCTCCTTGTTTCTTCTTTGTTTCTTCTTTCTTTCTTTTTTTCACAATTCATTTTTCCTTTTTTTTATTCTTCTTTTTTTTTTCAAAAAATTTTTTAACAATCCATTTTTCTCTTCTTTATTATTCTTTTTTATTTTTTATTTTTTTTATTCTTTCTTCTTTGTTCTTCTTCTTTGTGATTGTGACCTACACTGAACACACCGGAAGAAAGATTGTTACACCTATGGATGTGGTATACGCACTCAAGAGACAAATGAGAATGACCTTGTATGGATTTTTGGGAGTTTTTTTTTTCGCGATTGTTTAGTGGAGGTTATTAAGATGGTTTTAAATTGTAGATCTTGGCTTCAAATCTGTTCTTGTTGGCTTGAGAAAACAAATCGGAGAGAGGAGAAGAGAATGATGAAAGTGAAGAAGCAGATTTGGGTGTTTGATTTCTTCTTTTTCTTTTCTAGGATTTGTTTTTGAGATTTGTCGAAATTATGCTTTTGAATTAATTTTTTTTTTTTCAATTGCTTTGGATGATTAGAAAGAAAAATGAGGGGGAGAGAATATGGAAAAAGGAGAGATAAAAGGGAGAAAATTAATGCTGTAATTATAACTCAAAATAGTTTTACTTTTTCAATTGATTAAAAAATTTTCTGGATAGAAAGATCTAACGATATAATTTTTGAAATCATGAAGATCTATTAATATAATTTTTAAAATAAAAAGACTTTTGTTATTTTAGGCAAAATTTTAGGAAATTATAAATAATTATAACAAACATAATTACAAATAGATTTCAGTGTAACTCTTGCTGTTACAACATACAGCTAACCTGGACTTGGTTTCTGACAATACGAAGTTAAAGTACATGGCATGCCGAACAGGGGTTTATGAAACATTACTCTATAATTCAATCAACTACTGAAAACTGGAGTTTGATCTTGATGAATATTCTGCTACAAGTTGTGCAAATGACGACGACTGGTTTTCTAGTAATCTGTTCGGAGTGTCACATTCCTCAATGAGTCCTGCACCATTATTTTGAAACTATGAGAATGTACAATTTAATAATTCTACTAACGTGCTGGAATTCTATTAAATTAGAGTAGCATACTTACCATCACTTAGAAGCAATACCATGTCACTATCCAGAACAGAAGTAATTCGATGTGCGATGGTTATAACAGTGCAGGCAGAGAAGTGGTTCCTAATGGTTTGCTGGATTAAATTATCTGTAGCTGTATCAACCGAGGCAGTTGCTTCGTCAAGAACCAACACCTTACTCTTCTTCAGGAGTACTCTCCCAAGACAGACTAGCTGCCTCTGGCCCATACTCCAGTTCTCTCCATTCTCCATGACTGCACAGCCAGTTTGATCATTCAAAATGTAAACTCTAAGCCTGAAAATTTAAAATGATTGGCGTTCAACTGAGAATAACAAACCTGTAGAATCTAGCTTTTTCTCCTTCTTCCTCACCTCATCTCCAAGTTGGCACTTGTCAAGGGCCTGCAACCGTTCGCTATATTTCAGCATTTGTCATCCTATGAAATTATTAATTTACCATAACTAAATAAAGAATCATTTATAATGGTAAGACTAGAACAACCCACCTCCCAAATTTGTTCATCTGTGTACTCTTCAAGAGGGTCCAGGTTACTCCGAACAGTGCCTTCAAACATGGTAGGGTCCTGTGGAATGATGCTTAGTCTTGTTCGCAAGTCATGCAAACCAATCAATGAGATATTGATGTCATCTATCACAATTTGACCAGCTGCAGGTTCAACAATCCGAAAAAGTGTCTGGATGAGAGTTGATTTTCCGCTGCCTGTCCTACCCACAATACCAGTTTTCTTCCCTCCTTGAAAAGTGCATGTAAGACCACGCAACACAAGTGGCAAATGAGGTGCATACCTGACCTACATTAAATCAACTTCGATCAATATGGAATGCCATACATGAATTAGAATTTAGAACCGTCAATTAGGGGGGAATGAGATTACCCGCAAATCAGCAATATCAACTTCTCCATGTGATGGCCAAGAAGGGTCTGGCCGGTTTTCATCCACTACAAGAGGAGGCTCACTAGGAATAGACATGTATTGGAGTAGTCTCTCTACTGATATGATTGAGTTTTCAAGACTGCATATATTCCATATCAGCATTGCTTGTAGTACGTTAAGGCTGAGGCCATATGTGACAGCTAAACCGGCAATGGCTTTAAAAAGCAAAAGCAAAAGAAATAGGTGACCTTCAAGCTCATTAAATTACTGTCAAAGAGAAGAAGCTATAAGAGGGCATTAGCTACTAACCTGGATCAATTCCCTTTGGAAAAGAGATTAATAAAAACAAAGAGATTCCAAATGTAAGAGAAGAGAACATATCCAAGCGGAAGCAAAGCCATTCAGTTGCACCAGCAATATGAAAAGCTGGTCGAGAAAATGCATCCATAAGCTTCATATTTGTTTCTTGGAATCTTGATTGCTGATCAAAGCTTCTGATAGTTGTTGATCCTGAAATTGTTTCAGCAAAATGTTGGATGAGCGGAGATTCACATACTCTGTCCACTCGTGAAAGCTCTCTGGAAGATGGGAGGTAGTATTGCTGCAAAAAATAAATAACTCAAAATTGTGAGAACTATCTCTGTATAATGGTAAATGATGATGGGCAGATTTCATAAAAATTGAGAGATAGCTGTATTGGGTTGCATAGAACTTATTTAGTTCTGTTATGCATATTAAAGGAAAATTTTAATCAAATAATAAATATTCCTTTTTAGGTGGTCTACGAGCTGCTGCTCAATCGATTAACTCTGGGAATAAGCAGATAAAAAAATGATGGAAGTAGAACATTAGAGACATACAAGGATTTGCATTAGTGGGCATCAGATTCTAAGGAATAGTTTCGCACACAAATGAGTGTTTTAAGAAATGATGAGGATTACCTGGTACCAGATGCAGCCAGCAACAGCAGGTATAAAGACGATGAAAACTTGCCATGCTACCTGAGACATTACAATAATGATTCCCAAAAGTCGGATTGTTGAGAATGCAACAGAAGCCATTTCATTTGGAATTTCCATGTCAACTGAACTTTGGTCTGTAGAAGTCTGTGAGGGCAGAAATCAATCACTGTCAACTCTAATTTTCCATTTTCATTGCAATTGAGAAACGGAAAAGTGAGGAAAAATACTTCCCAGAATGATGGATAAAGTCTGCCAATTTCACATGAAACGTGAATGTTAATGGATTCCTAAATTAAAGAAAATACATGACAAAATTTACTCACTCTGTTTAGGATTCGCCCGCTTGGCGTTGAATCAAAGAAGGACATAGGAGCACGGAAAATGCAAAAGTGCATTTTGTTGAACAATATAGTCGCTGTCTTGTAGCCTGCTGTTACAAGAAGTGTGGCTCTGGCCAGGATGCAAAGAGCACATGCAATAGACAAAGCTACATAGACAATTATTAATATAAACTCACTAACAACAGGTTTTACATCCTTTGACACCGGAGTTGCCCAAGCCATCCAATAGTTGCTACCAATTTGAAAGAGCTGAAAGAGAATCTGTGCCAGCAAAATAAGGGGCACCAAAGCTCCTCCATATGCAGTGGTCATATATTTCCAGTAGACTTCAAAACCAACTTTACCTTTTCCTCTCTCTTCTTCCTGAACAAGCTGTCCTTCAGGTTCAGTTATCTCATCTTTACTTTCTTCCTTTGGAAGAACTTCATCCAGAATGCTAATGACATCATTATCCTTGTCAATACTTTGATTTGTAGAAGTTGACTCTGCCTTGGACTGAATTACTGATAAAGCTGTCTCATGTGCACCAACAAGTTCCATAAAATCTGACCCTGAATTCAGAAGGTCATTGTACTTCCCAGCCTGCATGATCTTTCCATCTTTCATGACCTAACCAGGAATCCAAACATTACATTAGTTGAGGCAAAATCCAAAGGTGTTGAAGAATAAAAATTTCATCACTCACCAATACTAAATCAGCCGCTGGTAAGAACTCAATTTGATGAGTAACATAAATCACAGTTTTTGAACTCAAAAGGCCAAGCAAAACCTCCTGAAATCAATGATCAAATACTTTATGAGAAGTGCCAACTTTTTCCATTCCACAAAGTTGCATATAAAAAGCACAAATACTTTAGTACAAATAAATCACGTCCTGTATCATATCCAGTGGAATTGGGAAGGAGAGTTGTTCACCTTAAATAGATGTGATCCTGTGTGAGCATCAACTGCACTAAAAGGATCATCAAATAGATAGATATCAGCATCTTGGTAGAGAGCTCTTGCAATCTGTATTCTCTGTTTCTGTCCACCACTCAGATTGATACCCCTTTCCCCTATAATTGTTTGGTCACCAAATGAGAGGATTTCCAGGTCCTTCTTCAAGGAACAAGCCTCCAATATCCTTTCATACCTATCTCTGTCCATCTCCTTACCAAATAAGATGTTGTCTTCAATTCTGCCACTTTGTATCCAAGGTGACTGAGCAACATAGCCTTTTGCCCCGCATAATTTAAGTGTCCCCGAGATCTTAGGTAGCTCACCCAAAATGCTGGAGAGTAAGCTTGACTTGCCTGAACCAACAGTGCCACATACAGCAACCCTCATACCACTGAAAACTTTTAAGTTAATGTCTTTTAGTGTTGGATTTGTAGAAGACAAGTCCCAAGAAAAATTTCCATCAGCAATTTCCACTGATACATCAGAACTACCCCCTGGAATCTTCTCAACAGCATCAGACTGCAAGTCATCAAGACATAGAAAAGATACAATTCTCTGAAGAGAAACCTTAGTCTCTATTATCATAGAAATTGTGTCAGGAAGACTTAAGATTGGCTCCTGAAGAATACTGAAAGTTGCAAGTGCAGATAGGACCTTTCCAGACTCAAGTGGGACTCCAATAAGAATACATGTACCAAAAGTGGCCACAGACACAAGAGTAGGAGTAGCCCAGGAGAGAAAACTGACAATTGCTGCAGTATAATCATATTTCTTCAACCATCCGGCCTCGTCATTTCGGAGGTCAGTAATCTTAGACAGAAACTTCATTTCCCATGCCTGCAACTTTAGGATTCTCATATTCCTTAAAATTTCGGACGTAGCTTTCATTCTTGCATCTTTAGAATCCATCAACTCATCCTGAAATTTCTCCTCTAATCTCCCTAATGGATAGTTCATCAGCATGACAATAACTGTTGCAACAAAAGCTACAACTGATGCAAGCCCGAGACTTTTATATAATATGAACCATGCCAAACCAACTTGGACAATGACCAGCCAAGGGTCATGCATGTACCAGCAAAATCTGTCAATTCGTTCAGTATCAACCGTGAAAAAATTGATCATCTCTCCACTAGAGTGGCCCTGCTTCGATTGGCATGAAAGTGTTAAGCTCTTGTTGTAGATCATGGCCATTAGTGCAGAACGCATCCTGAGTCCTATTTGCTGATTTTTGAAATACAAATGCCTCTGTGAGAGGCACTCTACAAGCATTCCAATCAAAAAGGCAGATGCTAACACATAACCCTGACTTTTAAATTGCCCTCGGCCATCAAGGCATTGAACAAATGCATCTATAAGGTACGGACCAACATATGAAGCTGCTGAGTATAACAGTGAGAGAAAAGCTGTACACATAATTTCTTTCCAAGTTAAGAAGAACAATGTCTGAACTAGCTTAAATGTAGTAAGTCCAGTAGCAGCACCCGTATCTGACTCAAGTTTAGTTTTAAAAATTGGAAATGACCCAAATACACTATCCTTACCATGAAGCTGAGGAACATCTTCAAGTTCTATAGTGTTTTTATTACCAAAAGCAATTAGAGAACCTACCCAAGAGAAGGTAAGAATGCTGAAGATACCAGCATTTGCATAAGGAGTTACAAAATCACCTCCTCTGGATTTGTTACCATCTAAATCCCCATTAAATAGAGGTTCTTCAAGAAGGGAATATTCAGCCGTAATTTTCAAGAACCCAATACAACAAAGAACAAAACCAGTAAACACAGAGACTGCATCTGACACTAAATACCAAAATTGGGATGACTCATGTTTTTGTTTTCTTGACAGAAAAATGTCCACAACAAGACAATAACAAGAAATTGAAAAATAGAAGCCCCACCAAACTCTCAATGGAAATGGGAACTTAATGTCAGTAGAATTAAGAAATTGGGTATGCAAATAGATAGAAAGTGCAACCCAAGAGAATGTTCTAACAGCTAAATCTAAAAGAGTAAGTATTTCAACATTAGACCAGACATTTCTATGCCAGTACAAGTAGCTCAATGAGCAGCACCAAACAAAATTGAACACAGAAGCTCCCCAACAGCAGAACATGCTAAGTTTGAAAGAAAATGGCCTCTTTTTATAATCAACCCTCTGTTTAGAATCTTCACTATCGCCCACCCTACTGGTCTTAAAGACGAAAGAGACTGCTAAAGCAAATAACAAAACTAGGTGTAATGAACCAGAAACCCCGTGAAGGAAAATGGGGTTCAGTAGAAAATCAGTACTGGGATTGGAATACGTTAATTCAGGTGAGTTAGAAAGAAAAGATACCATCTTTTTCCTGGTTGAATCAGCAAGTTCCATTTCTGCAGATGTTTTTGCTTATTTTGGGTTCTCCACAACATGAAAAACGGAGACGAATAGAAAATAAAGAGCAGCAGGATGGGTCAACGATGCGATTCCGGCCGCATTCCGCGGCAGCGAAACGTGCACATCAAGATATTTATTTTTTCAAAGAATACACATCATAACGACACTATTAACTGAATCTGATGTTTTATCTATGTTAAATATATATATATATATATATATATATATATATATATATATATATATATATATATATATATATATATCTATATATGTCTAGATATAGTTTTTTTTTTGGGTGGGG
>CANUEY010229565.1:0-18884 GCA_948099555.1 Croton setiger
TTTTTAAGACCGACTAGTTTCGGCAAAAATCCAAAAATAGGCTTTTATCGCCTAAACCCATATTCGGTTTCCGAAAAACCGAACCATTTCAAAAAGAGTCTAACTTTTTGAAACCTGTTTGAATGAACTTTTTTGCAAAAAGAAAAACTAAAGAAAACGAACCCGCATTAGCGAAAAAGCCCTCACCGATCAAGGAGAGGCGGGATTTTGCAAATCCGCTTTGCTGTCCGTCGACAGTAGGATACTCGTATGGTATAATGTATGTGAATTGAGTTGTGTTACGAGTCATTGCATGTATATGTGTGGGTAGTGTACTGTAAAGATAGTGTAACACTGTCACGTCAAAAAAAAAAAATGGCCGGTTTTTATGACATAGGATATAAGAGTGAGGTGTTACACGAAAACCTTAGGATAAATATTTTATTGAATAATTTTGATTTAAATTGGATTTATTTTTATTATTTGGACCGATTAATAATTAAATTGATTTCGATAATTATAATTATTATTAATGACAATTAATATAGGATAAATTGAGTTTGAAAATTATTTTAAATTGATTTTAAATAGTTTCAAAATAGAAATTATTATGAACTTAGTTAAAATTCAAGGAAAATAATATGGATTGATTTTGAAATTCAATTATTTTAAGGAATTAAATATTTAACATGCATCATAGAACACATGGATTGTTTAAATGTTAAATTGAATATTTTTGCTATGATATGCATTATAGGAGCATCGAGTTCTAGAGGGACACGGGGTAAGCAACCCGATGCCCAGTAAGGTAAGTGTAAACCCACTTACTTATATGTTTGATTGTGATATTGTGAATTGTCGGTTATGCTATTATTAAACTGTTTGGACCGATACTGAAATCCGGTCACTTGATTTATATGCAAATTGTTATTATATGATATTTGAACTGTTTGGACTGGTACTGAAGTCCGGTCAACTGGAAATGTTTGATTATTAAAAAATTATGTTTTTTATCCTTAAGTCGCTGAAATCCGACCAATTGATTTATTATGAATTGTTTATTAAAATATATGCTATTTGGACCAGTACTGAAGTCCGGTCATTGGATTATATGAAACATGAGTATGTGAGATATATGTTATGTAAATGCATTTTCACAGGACTTAAATATGGCCGTTGTGATCACCGTAACTAGTGTTTGCAAATTTCACAAAAGAAACCTACAGTTTCTATATGATTTGAAGGATGAACCTACAGGTCATATTATGTTAGAGGATGATCTTCGAATCTTTATATACTACAGATTGATCTTTGGATCACTATATGAATATGAAATGACCGATGAATTATTCTAGTCTATATGTTATTGGCCAGCTATGGATACTTACTCTGTGAAATTCCCGAGGCAACACTTGACCGATGAATCACAACAAAATTAAATGAAATCATAAGAAATTTGCATTGCATATGGTTATGTTTTGACTGATGTATGAAAATGTAAGATATTATTGATTATAGTACCTATGACCTAATGAATAAATGGAATCCTATGTCAGAAATAGCTGCATTTCTATTATATGTTTCGGTGGCTATAGAATTATATGGAATTATTGGTTAAGTCAGTTACAGCTCTCAAAGTAAAGAGGAATCCTATGAAATAAGGTTGTCTATGACAGGCTTCATTTATTATTGTGAAATAGTGATTTATTGTTTTGTTTTATATTGTTTATTTCATACTTGTTGAGTATGTAACTCATTAAATTGCTCTTACATGATTTCAGGTTTTCTTTTGGCAACTAACAGCGTCAGTTTCGCCATCTTTCGCCGGGTGGGTCGGCTGAAGCCTAGGCTCTCTCTCTCTCTCTCTCTCTCTCTCTCTCTCTCTCTCTCACATTTCATCATTTGTACCATCTTATCATGTAGATTTATGTCGTATGGCTTGTAAATTATTAATAAGGCTTGTAGTAAACGTTTTAAAGGTATAGTAAATAATTTATGGCATGTCATATGCATGGTAGTTGTCATTGCATCGCATGTAAAGTTTTTAATATGTAAATATGTCTATGGGTTTGGTTTTGCTCGTATGCTTGTATACAATGTAGACTTATAACATAGTAATAGTGATTGTTGCATATAGATTCATAGGAGATAAGACATGTTTGAGACTTGTGATAATTGGTTTTAAAGATCATAGTAGTTCTTACGTAACATGATAAAATGTTTTTAAAAAATGGCATGTTTTGTGACGTATAGATATAGGGTTGGTTGTTACAACCGATACTGAAGCCCAATCACTTGATTTATATGATATCAGCTATATATGATAATTGAACTGTTGGATCAGTACTAAAACCCGATCAATTGACTTATTTGCTTTAAATATATGATATTTGAACTGTTTGGACCAGTAATGAAGCCCGGTCATTTGGATTCTTTAGATATTAAATATTGGGAATTGGTCATTGAGTCAGATCAAAATTTGACCAGTTGACTTATTGAGATTTGCTTTTGGATATATATACTGTTTAGACCGGTATTGAAGCTCGGTCATTGAATTATATGAAATATTGTGATAAATGTTCATATGTCATGCCAGTACATTCTTACAGGACTTAATTAAGGCCGTTGTGATCATCATGACCATTATTTGCAAATTTCACGAAAGAAACCTATAGATTTCTATATGAATTGACGGATGGACCTTCGGGTCAACATATTGCTACGGATGGACCTTCGGGTCAATATATTGCTACGAATGGACCTACAGGTCAATATATGAATATGAAATTACCTATGAATCATTCAGGTCTAGTGTTTTTGATGACTTATGAAAAATTCAGGTTTAGTTTTACTAACCAGTTATTGTCACATGCTCTGTGAAATTCCTGGGCGCAGTACTTGACTTGATAGATCACAACGAAATTAAATAGAATCATATGAAATTTGCATTGCATATGGTCATGTTTTGACTATTATTATGAGGTATTAATTGTTATATGAAATTGATTTATTTGAGAATAATTAATTTTCGGTCTTATCTACAGAATTTGTTACTAGTCAGCCAAATTATATTTGCTATATGGAATTGTAAAGTATCTTTGGTTATAGTAGCCATGACTTATATAATAAACGGAATCCTATGTCAAAGATATTTGTATATTGTTATATGTTTCAATTGTTATAAAGTTATATGGAATTAGTGGTTAAATAGATTACAACTCTTAAAGTAAACAGAATCATATAAAATAAGTCTGCCATCAACTGGTTTGGAGTATGATTTTGATTGTGATTTATTATCTCGTTTATATTGTTTTTAGTTTATACTTGCTGAGTATGCAACTCATTAAATTGTAATTCTATGCTTTCAGATTTTTGTTAGGCAATTGACTGCGTCAGTTCACATTCTTTCTGCTTGGGTCGGTCAGGTAAAGCTTAGGTTCTCTCTCCTCGCATTTCATCGTTCGTTCGATCTTGTCATATAAATTTATATTATATTGCATGTAAATTATTATTTAAGGCATGTAATAGTCGGTTTAAGAGTTATAGTGAATAATTTATGGCACGTCATATGCATGGTAGTTATCATTGCTTGCGTGCAGGTGCATAATTTGTAAATTACAATTGTGGCTTGTTATATCTGGTATAGGAGTTGTAGCCAAGAAAATATGTAGTATATCATGTGTGTGATAAAAAAAATGGTCTGTTTTAATGATGCATATAGGTAATAGGTTGTCACATAAAGTATTCATCTATCCATACAAAATAAAGGACTAAAAATAAAATAATTACTAATAATGTAGTCGTAAACAAATTATATTCTACCCGAAAGAGATATTCAAAACCCCAAATCCATCCTAAACATGCACAACTAAACTTGATTCCCTTATTTAAACACTAGCAAGCAAAAGGGAAAATCTAACCACAATTTAAATCCATTATCATTCATTTAAAAACCAATCATGCCATAATCAACCAAACATTTATTAATTTAAATAATCATGCTACATGAAGCCTAATCACAAATACAATCTAAACGCATAGTTCCTAAATGACATGCATATTTAACTGAAGATTTAAAGAGATCTATCCACTTTAAAGACCCACTAACTTTTTCAAGAAAAAACAAACTGATTTATTTTTATTCATTAAACAAAACTCCAAATTTCACAAGAAATCTTGTGAAAAAAGAAACATACTTTCTAGATCGAAGAGCAGTGCTGCCACACTACTAAAGTGTGCTGCTACAGTAGTAATCTTCCTCCAGGTGGAACTATTTCTCAATTTAAACATCGACTTTATCTCTTCCTTAATTTTCAAAAGATTTTGACCGCTGGATCCAAGATCTATACCGCCAAAGTGTCATTGGCAGTACAAATCTAACGCTAGCAGTACTGTTCTAAAACTTTCAAAGGTCTAGAATAATTATTTTATTTAAACATTCCATTTTTCATATTTCATAGTCTTAAAGTAAGAAAGATCTACAAATATCTAAAGTAAAACATACATGTTTATGTAAGAAATTGAAAAAAGTGAAAAGATAGAGTTTTGTTCAGCCCTCAAGGGACTTAGAAGCTTTCAACCCATAAGAGAATGGCCAACAACAAGCATTATCCTTCCTCTCCTTTTAAACCACACTTCAACCCAAAATCCACTTGCTTATGTATATGAGGTTTTTTTGAAGACTCCAATCCAAGAATGGATAGAAACCCTCAAACCTTAAGTGTTTCCATTCTTTCTTAGTCTATAAACCCACTTGGAACCTTATAATCTCTATTGGGAAGAGAGAAAGCTTAGAATGGTGAGTTAGCTAACCTAAAAATGGCCAAGACCTTTTGTCTAGCAGCTAGATGAACTATATTTATAATATTTTTGGGAAATGACACTCTAAACACACGTTATTCTAACAAAAAAGCCGCATTTCCAAAAATAAGTGAGTGCCATGACGCCGAAGGCTTTTCGTAAGGTTACCACACACGATTGGAAGAGTTTAAAAATGACTTTATTGGAGAAACAACGTGAACATATGAAGATGAAGAATAATTCTGGTGCAGAATCGAAGAAGGAAGCAGAAGCAGGTTGAAGAAGAAGATAAATGCGGCGCCGTTTGGTTTAATGAAGTCAAGAGGCAGAAACGTGAAGAAGACAAAGCGACGTCGTTTCAACAATAAGTTGAACGATGTCGTTCTGAACGAAACAATGAAAATAAGCAGCAACCCTTTCTTCCCTTGATGCCTTGATGTTTCTGATAATTTCTCTTCAGTTGCAATTAACAGAAATTTGAAGTTGTTGCAACTGAATGTCCAGCTCAGCACAACACACCATGGAGGTGATCAAGATACAAAACCGAATTGCAATTTCCTTTGGAATCCGAAGAAGTTTCAAGAAGGTGTATAAAAGGATATAGAAGTTTAGTTAGGAAGTTTAAGTTTTTTTTCTTCCAGAATAGAAGAGCAGTTTTGTTATAATTCTTCAATTTTTATTTTTTGCTTCCAGACTCTGTAATTTTCTTTGTGTTTGTTCTTTTGATTTGGTTGTAACAATTCATCATTGAATCAAAGTTCTCCAATGAATTCTTCCAGAATTGAAATCTTATTAGACTTTTCCTTCAACAAAACAATTTCACCACAGAATGCCCTATTCTGCAGGCGGAAAGCTATCAGTATCAGTTGGATTGATTCCTGATGAGTTTTGAAGATTTTTACACACGCATGACTGCTAAGTTTTGAGAAAACAAAGATCATACATTTAAAAGAACAACTTTTGTGAAGTTCAAAAGGAAATTTGTTGATTTATGGATGTCCATTTTGGGGCTTCTAAATCGGTTCTCATGATCGAGCTTTTGTTTTTTGGAGTAAAAAACACGAGTTAACAATAAGTTACTTAACTATAGTTCACTGGCAAAAATTAATATTTCACTCGGTTTTTGAATTTATTCTAAAAAACACCTCAAATTTATAATTTATGCTGAATTTATTAACAAGTTAAAAATACGCAGAAATTGTTTCGTTCTCAAACTACGTCCTGAATTAGTTCGACATATGTGTTGAGTGTAGAAATGTAAAGACAAGAATGATAGAATGATACAATATGATGAATAAAAACAAGACATTCAGAACTCAAACAGCGTGAAGATGAGATTAGGCTTACCCGTGACCAGGTTCTTTTGGAAGCTGCGCAGCTGCCAAATTATGCCTTATGTGAATGCCCCCTCACATTCATCAAATTAACTCTGCATGCTTCAAAAACAAATCATTTTCCTCTTTACTAATTTAATTCTTTTTTTAAAGGAAAATATATATTTGCTTTTCAGAATATCTTTTACGCTAGAAAGTTATATTATGTGGACAACTATTTAGAAAGCGCTTAATTTTGAAATTTTTGTTGGAGTAATTCTATTTGATCATTTAATATTTTTAATTACAATGATTTATCAGTTTTTAAGAGTACAAGTATCTCTAGAAGGCTCTTTTCTCACCATGCCAATTCACCTTTTTACTATTACTATTTCTTTTTTCTTGATAATTATTAAAGTGTAGGATGTACAATAATTAAAAGCAGGGAAGCTTCAAGTCAAAGACCTATTAGATCTCTTCAAATACAGCATAGAGACCTTGAAAGAAAGGTCCGTTACAGAATTATTGACCTCTTTTTTTATGTATAGGTGGGGGTTCATTTCAGATATTTAAACTCTCATTCAATTCTCACTTCCTCTCATAGCTCTTTCTCTCTCTATTTCTATTCTAAAATGGCCTCTACCATTTTTTCCCTCCTTCTCTTCCTAGCAATAAGCCCTCACCTTGTCTACGGAGACATGGGTTTGATCGAAAACACATGCAAGAACACCAAATATTATGAGCTTTGCATTTCAAGTCTGAAATCCAATGGCACAAGTGTAAAAGCAGACACTAAAGGGTTAGCCCTAATTATGATTGGTGTTGGAGTGGCCAATGCCACCTCCACAGCAACTTATTTGTCCTCTCAATTGCTTGGAAGTCACAGCATTTCTTCTTCTAATAATGACACAATCTTCAAGAAGGTACTAAAAGAGTGCTCTGCTAAGTACACATATGCAGGAAATTCTTTGCAAGATTCTGTTCAAGATTTGGTCTCTGAAGCTTATGATTACGCTTATATGCATGTTATGGCCGCTGCTGAGTATCCGAATGCTTGCCATAATGCGTTTAGGATGTACGCCGGGTTAGCTTATCCGCCGGAGATTGCTCGAAGAGAGCAAGGTTTAAAGCATATTTGTGGTGTGGTTTTGGGAATAATTGATCAGCTTCTTGATTGATGATTGTGTCTAGCTACCTTCTTTTTTTAAAATATTATTATTATTATTAGACATTGTTTTTTCTTTCTAGGCATTATTCTTCAGCTTGCATCATGCTTTTTATTGCTAAAGAAAAGCCACTTGTGGGTTAGAATGATATGCATTTTATCAAAAGAAAATCTTGCCTACGTATTTTGCCTATTACGGTTGATTAGATAACCTTTTACAAAATAAATGCATTTTTTTTACTAGTGTATAGTAATTAACGCACTTTTTAAAGACATTTTTTAGAGATATTATTCTCTAAATTGTTATATACTATAATTTAGCATTTATATTTTTAACATTTAATTTTTAATACGTCTTTAACTTTGTGTCATTAAAATGTGTTTTCTATTTCTCTCTTTGTCCTTAAACATTGGGTCGTTAAAATTATAAGTGCAGGACACCTCCTTTTAACAGTGTCCCTCTGTAAAGGCCTCTGCACTTGCTTGATGAGCTCCGGCCCATCTGAAAATCTTTGAGCTCCTATGGTGCGAGATTCTGGGAGCTCATGTATGACTGCTCATAACTTAATCTGAACCTGAATTCACAACAAAAAAAAATAAAAATAAAAATGTCCATTTAAATTATCCCAATAATAAATAGAGGGACAAACGGCTGTTTACTAAAAATTAATAATTTTATACTCCTTACTCCTTGAAAATACTAACAAAATATAATATTGTTATTAATTATGTGGCTACTATCCCAAAGGAATTCACGCTGACACCTCATAGATTTTAATTCGTGACCAAAGATAAAATTTCAAAAACTACAGTTGTTTAGTTAGTAGGATCAAACCTACTCCAACATAAATCATACAAATAAAAATTTCATCAATCAATTGCCTTATTATATTTTGCCCCTCGGGATGGATTTTTGGAACATTCTGCATAACTAAATTTCTGATAACCTTTCAAACAAGAAATGAATAAGGGCCATAACCCGTCTGAATTGAGATGCAGATTAGACTTGATTAATTCAATCATAATTTTTCTTTAATATTAGTATTACTAAATCTTTTATCATGTGTGTTTTTTAATACTTATTATTTTTAATTTTACTTTTATATTACTATTATAAGGTGCTTATTTAAATTGATTATATATAATTTTAAGTAATATTAAATTCATAACTTTAAAGTATATGAAATATTATAAGTACATTTTAAAAACTTACTATGCATTTATAATTATTTAATAATAACTGAATTACCATTAACTAAATAAGATATTTAAAATTTTATAATAGAGCTACTAAGTTCTTTGAAAAGAACAATAATTAATGAAAAATCACATTTTATCTTTTTCATTGGATGAGCAATTTTGTATATTTTTTCAACAAATAAAGAAAATTTTTGTATTATTTTATTCCTGTTAATTCTCTCTAAAAAAAACCTTCATCGCCTTGTAAAAAAATTAATTAAAATATATATTACTTTTAATTAATGAACATCCCTTATTATTAATAAGGGATGTTCATTGAACAAACAAAAATGGCATGGGATGAGATGGTGAAAGAAAAGTAGCCATAGGAGGAGTAAGGAGAGTTCGAAAGCTATTGGTCGGAGTCCATCAGGAAGATGGGTGGCTGAGAATAAAGATACCGTACAAAAAATAATAATAATAACACTGCTGAAGAAGCTGCAAGAGCTATGATGAAGCTGCTAGTATACAAGAACCAATATTTGGCCTTCTACAACTTCAGAGATTACTGATCTTCTTCTTCAAAGACTCAAAGCTAGAAATAATACCACCAATTACTAATCTTCTTCTCTTCCTGCTGTCATCAATAAGTAACAGATTTTGCTGCGGATCATACCCACTTCACTGATTTTCTTATCAGAAGTTGATTTTGATTGCAACTGGAGAATCATATAGCTCAATCTTACACTGTAGATGCTGAAAATACTAATTTCTGCGAAGATGATGGTGAATTGGATCTTATTTGACCTTTCTCAGAAATGATAAAATTCATAAATGCTAGAGGTTGACTTGAAGCTTAGACAGTCAAAAACATACCACTAGTGCAGTGCTTCAGCCAACTTCAGTGTTGGCATTACACAACCAATTACCCATATAAAATTGGGAATATAAATTTTAAAAATGTAAAAACAGTAAACATAAGGAGTCAGACTGAAGGTCAAAGTTATTTACACCGTGATTTATTATTCACAGGCATAACAATGGGGCAGTGTTCTTGGGAGCCATACACTTTCTCATCCTAAAGGACTCGTAGTTGCGCAAGAAACGCTGCACACAGGTCCAAGAACAGAAACTGGGGTCCCTGTACCCTTTGCAAGTCGAGTAGGTATTTCTCCTCCCGAGTTTTGTAAAGCTGCCAACAACAGAGGTGTATACATGCATATCAGCTTTTTTGCTCAGAAGACCACACTCGAAAAATCAACCTACTACTATGAATTATCAAAATCTGAAAACCACTGGTGAATCAAAATTATTAATTCGTTAGATGGGTGTTTCTAAATCAAAGTTAAAGAACAAACAATCCCAAATTCATTTGATGTCCATCACAACAAGAAGAATATTACCTGCACTTCAAACTTCACCACATTAGGTGACTTGTTGACTCCATCATTCTCGATGATGCTGGATTCATCCCCAAAGAAATGATTATTGTGCACAACATCATTAACCATGCCTTCAAGATGACCAGGGATACCCGGATTCCACCGGCATTTCATATTGTAGTGACCAATTTTCTTCCAACACACATTCAGTTCTTGCAGAGCTTTGAGGACTTCTGTCATGATTTCACGAGGGTGGGCCCGGGACTGCAAAAGTTCACAATACAAATATCATCAATTACAGTTTTTGAACCAGCATAAAGTTATTCAATATACTTCTCCACTTTACCACTACACATGCTCCATAAACAAATATAATTGTCATAACATCCTAGAAAGTGGAAAAACAACAATAGCCAGAACATGAAAATCGCAAATGATCTAGTATATCATACGCTCTGTGACAAGCATTGCTCATGATAGAAACCTGACCACAGACACACACTAACAAATCACAACTATTTATTTGTTAACCATAACTTGCACTTCCCTAATTTTCAGAGCATAGAACTTGACCTGAAGTCCAAGCGCCCATTTCCTATCAACTGGGAACTGTGATTTTAAGCCTGTTCCTGGATAATCCATGTGACCCGGAAGACGGTGCCCAACGGCTGGAGAATTAGGTTCAGCTGCATGCATACGATTGAACCCAGATTCCTAGAGAAAACAAGATTAAAATCAAGATAAATCATGAGCTAACATACAATAAAAGTGCAAAAAGCATATTCACCTAAGGCAATGATAGAGATGTTTTCAACAGAATTGCAGGCTGGAGAATAAGAAATAGAGATCATTCAATTAGCATATGAGCATCAGTCATTACACATCTAGATACGTTTAAGAGTTTTTTGAACTGAGCAATGTGTAGGAGTAGACCAGTTGAATGTCCCATATCCCTAACCGACACCATTCATATCCCACATCTTTAGTGGAAGAAATGAAAGGCAGTTAGAATAGCCCAAGCAAAACAACAATAGTTGTTGAAACAAACCATAGAGTATAGACAAAGGCTTGATATCTTACTCAGGCCAAGGTTGGGTAGGGTTGTTGCAGTAACAAACCTAGAAGTTCTTACTGATCAATTTCCAGAATATATTATAAACTCAATTTGACTATACACTAACAGAAGTACAATGTCAATATATTTCTGACAATAATGAACTTGAGAAAAAAAATAAGAATACCATTGTTTCTCGGAACTCAGCTCCGAGATAACCATTGGAAACACGAAACCGATTGTCCAACAACAAATAGTACGCGACAGTAGCCTGGCATCAATTGCATTTTAAAAGACCACATTAGTTATTCTGGACAAAGCATAGTTCAAAATAACAATTACAAAGAGTTGTGAACAGAACAAACATCATTCTGTATTCTATTGCGAAGAGATTCAACAAGTTGATTCCTGTCAAATCCCATTTTGACAACTTCTTGGAGAATCTCCTCATCAATCTGCATAAACAAAAGTTATGTTAAACTTGCATGTCTAACCATCTGGAACACAACTGCCTCAATTTATTAAAATATATCACTAATGGATTAAAACATTTGATGAATTAAGAAACAGTTTATCAATATTAAAACATAACCCATTACACAATGGTAAACAAGGTATGTGTCTGTGATGAAAATCCGAATACAAACGGGAGTCTTAAGAAAATATTTCAAGGCCCTTTTAGGTTTCTTGTCTTAATTAGGTAATTATATCATTCAAAATAACAAATTAACAATGGATAACAAAGAGACTCATTTGATAAAATGCTTTTACAATGGCCTGAATAAAATAAAGTTTGACAGGAAACTTGCAGCCCTACTGGGAAAGAGTTGAATAGTTTCCTATTACAATATCATTGCCAAGTTTACAAAATATAACCAACGGCCAGAATGATTCTTTGTTGAATAGTTATTCTTGCAATTTCCAAGTTGCATAATCAAAATGCCACCAAAATTGACTTAAAGAAAAAAATAAAAACAACCATATGACAATGAATCCTTAACTACTAGTTCCTTATGAAGTGCCAAGTTCAACAAACCTTTTTCGCTTGTTGCATTGTATCTGGTGGAGGAACAGCCAAATATCGTGGAAGACGAGCTTGGAACCATGGGTGCTGACGGATTTCAGGAATGTTCATTCGCTTCATTGGATCAACAACAAGCATCCTTGGGATAAGATCTCTAGCACCAGGTGATAAATGGCTGGGAAGAGTATATATCCCACCCTAAAGGACCAAAATGATGTGAATTCAGCCATTATTGGTGTATTCTATGTGCAAATAATTGATACGATGGAAAACTCTGTTTGGAAAATCATCAATTAGCCAATTACTAAACCAATGCATTAAGAGAAGAGAATACGAAAGTGAGACACTAATCTGATCATTATAGACATAATGAAAATGATCTATATTCTAGGAAAAAATCTTGCATTTAAATGGAAACTATTCTCACCTACATGAACAATTTGCATAACATGATGCATAAAAAATTTATTTTCCTTTTATCAGATAAAACAAGCTAGCAAATGATGGCACACAGACTGTTTAAAAATCTTCTAATGTATTATCCAAAACCATGAGGGACAGAGTATGATTGGCTATAATCTGATGTGATCCTCTGTTCACATTCAAAACTAAAACATAGATGGATTCATAACAAGTTTGTATGGACTAATTTGTCTACAAGTTTCCAAAGAATGTACACAAGGAGAAATGTTATGCAATAAAGTGGTAATATTTTTATATTTTGAGTACAGATGCAGCTAGATATTTAGAGTAACGCTGACGAAGCTAATATGAGAAAATGTTCAATACTAGTTAGGCAAACAAACAAAATGGTGAATTAGTAAGAAAGGGACAAGCAGGCAAGAACTCAACATATGATATGAACAAATCCATATAGAACCCAAATAAATAGCAGTTAGCATATTTATATTTTAGATCCAAATGACACTCCCAGTACCTTGATTTTCTTAAAGAGGTTGGGAATATTTTCATCATCAAAAGGAAGAGTACCACAGAGTAGAGCATACAATATAACACCGCAGCTCCATACATCCACCTCAGGGCCAGCATACAGTTTCCCGGATATAACCTACAGAAAGAACCAAATCAGTTTAAAGGAAAAATGTTCTGAATCTATGGTCATGTACCGCATTCCATCTAAGTAATTCTAATTCCACACCTCTGGGGCGGCATAATTCGGGCTTCCACAACTCGTCTTGAGAAAATGACCATCTCGCATTATGTTGCTCAACCCGAAATCTGCTATTTTCACATTGCACTTGGAATCTAAAAGCAAATTCTCAGGTTTAAGATCTCTGTGAACAACCATATTCCTGTGGCAATATTCGACACCAGAAATTATCTGCATGCAGAAAGTAATTTGCCCCACTAACCGAAATGAGAAAAGGTTAACCCATGAATGAATTCAATACATATTAGGAACCTATCATACCTGCTGGAAGAAATTGCGTGCTTCATCTTCCTGCAGCCTGCCCTTCTCCACAATATAATCAAAGAGCTCTCCAGACTTAACATACTCCATTACAACATATATATCAGTTGGCGTTTCTATAACCTCATAAAGCCTTATAATGTGAGGATGCATGAACAACCTCAAGATCTTGATTTCTCTTCTCACTGAAAATAGAACAAGGGAAGGCAGTAAACAAGCATGTTAGCTTCGTGTAAAATAAACAGAACAATTTACACAAATGATTAAATTTGGACAAAATTTGACCAAATGGAGGCCAATAAGAGAAAAAAAATTTCTAGTTAAGGCCTCTAGGAAGAAAAGGTTTATCACAAGAACATTCAGATATAAATCTAGATCCTTCAGCCACAGCTCTGCCTTTCCAATTTCAACCACCTTTTTGTCAATCCTAACTATTAATTTCACTCAACATGGGAAAAGGTAACATCCCAATTAATGAATTAAAGTATCCAAAGGAAAGAATCATGCATATTTCACCTGAGATGATAGCACCAAACTAATCACTCATATCTTTTAAAATATAAGGGGAGAAAAAAGTGAATCCATGAAGAAACCCATACCTTTTTCTTCCATCTCCATGTTTTTTATTTTTCGGCGGTTTAGTATCTTGATGGCAACTTTATGGCCAGTCAAAGCATGCTCTGCTATTTTCACCTTGCCAAAAGAACCAATTCCAAGAGTTTTACCGAGCTTATAATTAGGTAAGAAGACATCAGCACTACTGCTGCTTCTGTGATTAGACCCATCCATCTTTTCCTATCACCCAAGTATTAAAACAGAAATCAAAGATATGACACAGCAATTACATAAACATCTTAATGAGGTCTAAAGTTCCACAGAACTTAGGCAGCAAGTACAGAAGAAAACATTGAAACAAACTCTAAGGCCCACCCTGGAAAAAAAAAAATCTAAAAGCATACTTTACAATTCACAGACAAAAAGAATGACAAAGAAAGAAACTGAGAAAGTCTTGGTCACAGCTCTGCTGCCACCAAGATCGTAGTCTTGACACAGCCTGCAATTTGGTGTGGTAGCAAGACCCAAAAAGACAAGCAGATAACCAAGATCATAGTCTTGACACAGCCTGCAATTTGGTGTGGTAGCAAGACCCAAAAGACAAGCAGATATTTAGCTAAAACAAGGATACCAGTACCCTCCGCCACTGCCTAAGATAATTAGAGAAAGAGAGCAACAAGACAGTTGAGTCTGTGGTTAAGCCATTAAAATATTACCCCAAAAAAGGCAGCTTTTTCAGATACAATAGATTGATGGGCAACAGAATAAAGCAAGAGAAGACAAAAGAGAAAATGGACCGCTTAATAACAAAATGAAAAGCATCCAAAACAGTTAGCCAGCTGGATTCTTGGGCAGAAAGTTTCAGAACTTGTAAGTTGTAACTGATAATTAAGAGGGGTGTGTGAGGACAGATCAGATTTTGTACGCAGAAAACCTCAGCTCTGAGTGCTTGGGGCTAGGCATAGAGAGTGGCTACTTTCCTATGCTGATAATTTAAGTCGTTTCCAGTATTTTTCTCTTTCCAGTATAGCAAGTAGCTATATCTGTTCTTGTTCTTTTCTTAAATTTGTGGCGCGAAATCAAGTTGTTCTCATTTCCAAATCTGTTAAAATGCACCCATTTCATGTGCAAATCTGCATCTGAAAACATCTTGAGTATTGCTGCCTATTCCATGTTTCACACTACCTAGATGGCAACGGTAAGTCATTTCAAGAGAATGAATTGTCCCGATAAAATTCTGAAACAAGAAGTTTCACATATTAAGATTGAACAACTAATCTCAAGTTTGGTAAACTAGCTGTAAGCTTTTTTCTACTCAAAGAATTACAAGTGTGTCACACTCACTTGTGCCCTTGAACAAAATTCTTTTACTAGACAAACAAATGAAAAAGCAGAGTCCTTCCAGTCATTTCCTTCTCCTCCTCGTGTAGAGAGGTCTGAGAACAAGGCCTTTGGGAGAGACTAAACATTAACAAGCATTGTAGAAATAATGCCATATGTAAGAGCATGGATTTTGTTTTCATAACCCAGCACAAAATAAAGAACCATAACTATACGCTATAGCATTATATTTATACAATATAATGCTTCACTCATGCTGTAAAAGTATATGCATGCATTAAAGAAAGTGCATTACCACAGTTTCTAAAGAACATCATACACAAACGCTTAGTTACAAAAAAACAGTGACACTGAAAAGGGTAAGCATTTCTCAACTCACTTAACTAAGCTGCATCCCAATCTATTTTTGTCTCAGCTAACTAACCTTTTCTCACATCTACCCAATTTATGGAACAATTCGTAGGTAAGTAAAATTTCACATCATATAAAATTAACATAGTAAGGCAACACAGATTTTCATCAAAACTCCAATTGACCAAATTAATGTCTCTACCAGTATTTTTCTGAGTATTTTTCTCTCAGAAACACATATTTACCTTAACATTAAGAAAAGAACAAGAACAGAAATAACAGAATTGAAGCTCTCAGAAACACATATTTACCTTAAAATAAACCAAATTAAAATTAACTTCTCATAACATCATAAGTAAATTTAAAATAACAGAATTGAAGCTCTAATTTTGAATAACAAATAGCATATTCCCCAAAACTGAAATCCAAGTTGTGAACTTTGCCCATATCTCTAACATCCCCAACTTACCCAGATCTCAAAGATACAATTAGTACATAAAAAAGGTAAACACATTGAAAAAACCTAACTTCGAATTGAATAGCAGAAACCAATGCTTTCAGAACCGGACCGGTGCGATAACTGGGTCACTGGTTCTATTGGTTGGACCGGTTCAACCGGGTTTTTGACCTATTTTAGAACCGGCACCATTACTTGCGAAAGTAATGCATACAACCCAAATACTCAAAAATTTCAGAACATATATTTACTATTTTATGTCCTAATTACATACTTAAATACTAAAACATTTCTGAACATCATCATAATCAATCATTTATTGACCTAAATACTAAAAAACATCATCATCATTCATCAATCATCATCTTTTATCAAGCTTCTATCATCATCAAAGCACTGAAAACTAAAAAAGAGCATACATATGTTAGTGTAGCTAGTTGCTGCAGCTACCTTAATTATTAAACAGCATCAGTTCTATCAGTGACGTAGCCAGTATTTCATCGCAGAGGGGTCCAATTTAAATTTACAATTCAAAAATAATAATAGATAAAAAAATAAGCGATGTAAAAGTAAATTAATTGATAACAGTATTTCAAAATGATGGAGTAAGCATTAAATCAAACAATAAATTATAAAAATAACAATGGAATAAGCAAGCATTAAAATTGCATTTGAAAATTTTCAATAAGCAAATTTTTATAATTTATTACTCTACTTTTAACCATACTTATAAAAAGGCTTTTTTTTTTTATCCAAGATATATATCATGCCATTAACTCTGCATATTACAAATCATATCAAATTCGGCATAGCCATTACAAGCAAAAGCAGGATTAATCTCTCCTTTGCCAAATTGTGAGCAAAACAATTAAAATTCGTAGCTATAAAAGTACAATGCACCTGAGTCAATGATTCTAATTCATAAGAGCCTTCTTATATCTTCTATAAACATTAAGAACTGCATTTGAAAATTAATAAGAAATTTTTTATAATTTCTTACTCTACTTTTGACTATGCTTATAAAAAGGCCAATTCACTTGTAACCAATATCACCGCAATTCATTTCTCATTATCTAAAAACAATACAGATTTTTATTTTCAGTTAAAGCAGGAAAGGAAGTCTTTCTTCGATTCAATCAAGCTACAACTAGGCTTACACAAATTTTTATCTTTCACAACTCCCTAACTATCCAGCCTTAAATTCGACAACAACAAATAGTAATCACCTGATTTCTTCCGAATTTCATAGACCCACATATATTAACTCGGAAAATTCCAATTACCCAAAATTAAAAATTAGGTTTTTGACGCAAATTTCAGAAATTATAACTTTTTCATCTAAATTCATACTTAAATAGTAATTAAACAGCAATCCCATCAAAACATAAATACAATCAATGAAAGCAAGGGGATAAATTAAAGAAATTCACATAAAACTTACCTTCAAATCTTGGCTTGACAGCTAATGAGAACTGAAGAAACTAGCAAGCAGAAAGAAGGAAAGAAGGGATTACGAGAATACGGCGGTTGTTTGGTGCTCGCCGGAGGCACTGCGTCGGTAGTCAGATGAAGGGCGGAATAATGAAAAAGGAAAAGATTGAGTGAAGATGACGCCTACGGAGGAAGGAGAAAGCTGTGTTTTTGTTAATTGTAAAAAAAAAAAAAAAAAAGGAAAAAAGAAAAAGAAAAAAGGTCTGTTGTTCTTTTAAGCTTTTGTTGGTGGTTGTAACAAAATTTATAAGTTGGTCAAATCACTAAGTTGTTGAGGTTGAGTTAACTGCGGGTTTAAAATTTGGAAAATTATAAGTCTGTTGAGTTAATTAACTCTAAAGTTTGAGAGTATAGATTGTTTTTAAAAATACTCAATTTCGCAACTCCTTTTTTAAGCATTTATTTTTAAAATAATTTTGACCGATTAAAATATCAATATATTATTATCATTTTTTAATATTTTAAAATTGTCCTTAAAATCTAAACAACAATCATGTGACATCTTATACTCTAATAACATGCAATTGGTTTACTAGAATGATTTAATTTTCCAGGTGGGATGATGCTAGTTAGTTCAAGAACTTGGAATAAGAGAAAAAGGTAAAGAATTATATACACAGTACAATGAAAGGTAAATTGATTGAGAAAGAATTTTAAGAAGAGTTTAGTAGCCTAATATACCTAAAGTACTCCTAATAATTAGTGTTTTTTTTTTAAACAATTATGATATGCAGTATATTAAATTAATTTTAATATGTTGTGTTTCTTTTTAGATTTCACTACTTGGAGATATATACTTTTGAAAAGGGAGCTTTAACCAAATAGCACAAATTTAGGATAGAAATTAACCAAATAGCATACATTTATAAAAATTAAAAAAATAGCACATAATTTACAAATATTCCAAAAATGCCCAAACGTTACTAACACCGCCGTCTTCACAATAACAAATTCATTCGTGATTCTCCTCAAACTCTTTCTTCAAAATTCCAACCACCACAAATCCTTTAATTTCTTCCGGCGAAACCTCTATATCTTCAGCTTTTCCACTACCAAAATCCTTCAATTTCTTTGTTCACATTTTGCTTAAAACCCTAAAGCAATACTACCGAATTTCATCTATCACTTCTTTTCAATTCTCCTCTTTTTCTTTAGTAACTTTCACAATGGCAAGGGAAGCTACACTGAAACAAAAACTGGATGAGCTCGTACAACGCAGGAGACAGCAATCTGGAAGAAGGTAACTGTCAATTTTTTACAGTATATAAACCTCCATCGTTTCTTATCATTTCTTAAAAATTTATGTTTTCTTTCATTTCTTATCAATTACAGACCTCCATCAGATGCTACTACAAGTCAAA
>CANUEY010229616.1:0-19923 GCA_948099555.1 Croton setiger
TAAGTTAACATAAGCATGCTGCCATGTTTTGCATTTCATTTCTGTGAATTACCATTTCAGTCTGGGTCTGTGTTGGATGTCATTGGTTGGGATTGCCTATCATGATGCCCAATATTTCTGTTGAAATGGTTATAAGGGACCATAGGATGTAGTTAGCTTCCTGGTCATATTCAACTTGTTTTTGCATGCTTCTGTTTCTGCCTGGCATACTTGCATCAATATGGTCCTATAAAATTCATTTCATGTAGATGGCTCCTAATCTGTTAGGCATATTTGGTTAGCAAAAGTGACTGTTTAAAGCTGTTTATATGTTAATGTTAGCATCTTGGACAGAAACTGTTAAGGGAATCTTGCCATTGTTTAACTGCATGAATACTGCCTCTGTATCTACATTTTACATGGAAAAGATATGTTGGGATAAAGGAAGCATGATAGGCAAACTACCTTGGATATGACAACTTGTAAAATGAACCATTTGGGTAAAGTGATAATTTTAAGGGACTGTTTTATGATTTGTTTGAGATTCTGAACTGGCTGTTAAATGTTTAATTGTTCAAAGTTAAGTTTTATGGCATGAAGTCAATTTTGGGATCAAAATGAATATAAGGGGCAGTTTTGTAAATTAGGCAAAATGTAGGTACCAAATTGTAATTTGGTAGAAATTTGCTTCCAAATGTTGAATTTGCATGTGTTGCTAATTGTTTGGTCATTCTAACATGAATTTGGGGTTGTTTGGTTAGATTTTGCAAATCGGGGCAATTCGGTAATTTCCCAAAGTTTAGGGGCCAAAATGGTAATTTTCCCCTTTCGAACCAAATTGATATTTGGCATGTTTGATGTATGTTTAAAACTGTTTTGTTGTTGTTTTTGCAATAAAAATAACTTTTGGGCCGTTTTGTAATTTTACAAAATATGGGGGCTAAAATGTAATTTTCCATATTTTGCATTTAATTGTTAATTTGCCATGCCTAAAATGTTTTGAATGTTGTTTTGTTGTTTTGTGATATTTCTTGTGCCGAAATGATAATTTTCCCTCCGGGGACTTGTTTGTAATTTTTGTAAAGTTCGAGGACTTATTTGCAATTTTTCATACTCTGCCTTAAATTGCTTATTTTGGGCACCGGGTTTTAATTCGGGTAGAATGTAAATTTAGGACTCGTTTGTAATTATTTTCTCCGGAAATCGGAGAAAGAATAATTTAGAATTAAGGGCTGTTTTATTTTCCGCAATTTAAATTCAGCACTTTATCGCTTTTCGTTTTGTGACTTTAACAAACGACTTTAATCACCGAATTAGGATTATCGTTAGCGATTTTTCAAAATAATAAGTCTTAACTTTAATTTCAAAAAATCAAATTTGGTTTCAGAGGCCGGTTAATCCGGGCGTTAGTCGAAATGAAATTTCGGCTAACGTACCCTACCCGCTTACCTGAATCTTTGGTTCGGATTGTGCCTTATCCAAGATAAAAACGGAGTCAAATCTTTTTGGTTTTTCTTAAAAACCGGTTCCTGAAATGGGTGGCGATTCAAAACGAATTTTAAGACCGACTAGCTCGGCACCGCAACCGAAACGGCTTTAATCGTCTTTGCCTGTTTTTCAGAAACGAAAACGAACTGTCTTGCAAAACTCTTTTGCTCATAAAAGGAACCGACCATTGGCGGCGAAAAATCGGGCCGTCGACAGTCGTTTTTCAAAATAAAATCGCGCGCAGTGATTTCCAATGTTCGTTGTTTGTTTATTGCTTTTATTTACTGCTTTTGTAGGCTTTGCATTTCATTCTCATCATCTTCTATCTCCGTTCTTCCCTTATCACCCCGCGATAAGGTTATCAGTACGATCGGCTGCTGCCTTCTGAAATTTTTCGGATACACCAGTCGGAGTACTGGTAATGCTTGTCAACCGTAAGTCCCGTACTGAAAAGTATATAAAAAGGTTAAGGCCTCAAAAGCCGAAACCTCGCTTACGGAACTCGAAACCTGTCAAACCCGACTTAACCCATATATAGTCGACCATAGCAACTGCCATTTAGGTTTTTACCCAGAATGTTGTGCTGTTGTTTTGTATCATCATCCTAAATACGAGTGCTATCGACAATCTCAAAGTCCCTTGCTGACTGTCGAGATTAGACAAAAAATCCTAGGGTTTAGGTGTCAGAATTTTGACCATCGAAAAACGTGTGCGGGCGATATATGGGTGGAGTTCATGCATTTCCTTCCCTCCGTTCCCCTTTTTTTATCTGTTTATATCATTTGTTCATGCATCACGTAACCAGTTTTTGTTTCAGCCATTTTAGGAAATTTGTAGTCAGTATGGCCCATCAACCTCGTAACCGTAATTGAGTTCGGGATTTGAGGGAGGTTATCGAAGAAAGGCGTGCTGCTCGATTGCGAGCTTCAATTCAAGCCCGACAAGAAACCCTATCTCCAGCTCGGTCTGTCGGCCGTGCAATATTTGCCACCAGTGACTGGAATTTGGTGGAAATGAACCCAACGAGACCAAATACCCGGGAATTCTTGATGCCATTTCAAGAACCTATAAGCACGATAGTCAGAGAAGGCCTGGACTCAACCATACGCCGTGTTTTGTAAGAATTTCCAGTACTTGATTTGTTCAAGCCAACCAGCGTTCGCGACCTTCAGCTTAACAATATGGCCTGGCAGTTTCACAGTCTTGATCAGCCTATTGTTTTGGAGTGGGAATTTGTAAATCCTAGGGAAAACATGTAATCAGTTTATTTTTACATGTAAAAACAATTTCAATTTATGAAAGCAGCTTTAATTTCAGTTTATATATTTTTATTGTCTTCTAATAGTCAGTTTGTGAGATTAGAAAAATAAAAATGAAAGAAATAATAACCATGCTTAGAAAAATACCAAATTCTAAGGCAAAAATTAAGGGTATGACAGAAATCATAACAGAGAGAAAATAATTAATCAGAAAATCTGAAAAGGACTGGTTAATGACAGAAGACAATCTAAATATGTTTACTGAAGCAGACATGCCTACTCTGACAACACTTTTCAAATCCCGTTAATCGATTATGTGGAAAAGAGATTCTCGGTCCACACTGATTTACAGACACATTAAAACTGCATTTCATGTGTTGTGTCGCAAATACATTTTTCATGCGTTCATGCATACACCTGTTTAAATAAATTTTTGCATATTTCAGGCATTGCTGAAAATAGATTCTTCCCGAAAAAGCACCGAGTCAGCCTGGGTCAGAAATCAATCCGAAAGATTAGTCAGAATAACTGAACCCTTGATCCCGGAAGAATTCACCATATTAGACAGTATGTCAGACAGACAGAATGTTGAGAATTCAAGAGTTGATCCTAATGAGCCCCGTTACACTCGGGCGGAAGTCGAAGTGATGTTTAATTAAATGATGGCAGCCAAGCTGGCCGAATTAGGTCTGACCCATCAAAATTGGGCTCAGGTTCTAACGACTGGTTCTGGTCTCGAAAAGGGTAAGGAACCTGATATCTTTGATCCCCCTGTTGCAAGAGCAAGACCCGGTCTATCACAAAGATTTGCTGGAGAGAACAAGAAACAGTAAAGGTACGATTGAAGTTCCTGATGATTCTGTGAAAGGAAAGTCAGCTTTAAAGAAGAATTGGAGGCAGTGAAAAATGAAATGAAGAAAATTCATGCTCAACTGCAAGTTCGGAATGATTCTAGGTATGAATTCGAAGATTATGTCGGAGAAACATCAGGTCGGTGACCGTCTGAAAAACTTCATAAGCCTGCTAAGTTTGATGGAGATGGAGACCCAGTAGTACATTTGAACCAGTATGTATTGATTGCTAAGTTGAACAGGTTTTCGCCACAGTTTATGCTGGACTGGTTCTCAACCTCACTTCAAGGGTCGGCCCTTGTCTGGTATCACGCTCTGAAGAAAAGCAAGAAAGCTAGCTGGTTGGAATTGTCAAATGCTTTATTGGAGCAGTTCTTTTTCAATACAGCCATGAATATAGGCTTGAGAGAATTAGAGAATACCACTCAGAATCAAGACGAGTCATTTTTTGATTATTTGAATCGGTGGAGAAAGAAGTTGATTTTGATAAGAAACAAACCAGACGAGCAGAAATTGATCAAGATCTTTATCTAGGGTACTCTTCCGTCCTTCAAAAGCAAAATGTATTATATACCTTTGAGAGATTTCTCAGAAGTGTATAGGATGGGGATCAATATTGAAGACCATCTAATAGAAGAAAAGAAGGCAAATGCGAAGAAGGGGTCTGGTAACAGCCGAGGCGGAAATAGTTACTCCAATTCGAAACTGGGTGGGTCTTCTGGTGCTGGAAGTGCAAAGGTGGGAAGTAGCCAGAATATTAATATCTTGAGAAATACATTAGAGAGGTAGTTCTCCAACTTCTCCTTGCCATTATCAAAGGTATTGGAGAGATGTATGAAGAGAGGCTTATTACAGCCATTGGAACCTAAGCCGCTTCCTGATCCATTGCCCGCCAGATTCAACACTCGGGCATATTGCAACTTTCATCAGAGTAAAGGCCACGATACAAATAGTTGCAAGCGTCTCAAGCATGAGATACAAGATTTGATCGACGAAGGTAAAATCCCAAACCCCGAAAATAGTCAACCCAGTACTACTAAAAACCCTTTGCCGAATTTCTTCCCCAATGGTGTTTATGTTATTGGAGAGTATAAATCTGAGGAAAAGATTCTATCTAAGATGGATCGGGAGGAAGTCCGAGATTTTAATTTGGGTGTTCAATTAAATGGAGTGTTGGCTGAGGAAGATACTGTTAAAGAAGTAATGGCTACGGGTTTCTGGGGAAGTGACAGTGAGGATGAATTTCAGAAGGACTTGAAAGTCGAGATTCAGGTCGAATTGGCTGAAGCATTGAAAGGTGTGCTAGCAAAGGGGAAAGGGAAACAGAAAAGTGAGCAAGTGGGGTCGATGGGAAATATGGAAGAATCAGTGCGGAACTTGACCCGTAGCGGTCGAGTTTTCAAACCAACTGAATTGAGAATGGATGGAAAAAAAAGTAAAACAACAGGAGAGTCGAGTAAAGATAATGAAAGTGGGTGTGAAGGAAATGGGAAGAAAGATGCGTAGATAGAGTTTTGTTAGAAGAAAAAAGAAGCTTGCCCAGGGGGTACGGATGTTGATTCCGTTTTGAAGCAGTTAAAGAGAACCAGAGCAGACGTAACAATTTGGGATCTTATAATGGCCTCGAAATGTCATAAGGAAGCCTTATTAAAAGCTTTGGCTACTCACAGGGTGTCCACGGAAGTGACGACTGATGATTTAGTGGCTTTTATTCAGAGGCCTCAGTCGGAAATTGTCTTTTCAGAAAAGGACCTTACTCCAGAAGGCAGAAATCATGTTAAGCCTCTCTTCATCCAAGCGGAGATTAATGGGCGTTTGACCAGTAATGTAATGGTGGATGATGGTTCAGCATTGAATGTTTGTCCCTTGGAATTGTTGTCTAAATTCAAGATTGAAGCATCGGAATTAAAGCCTTCCAATATGGTAATCAGGGCTTATGACAACACAAAGAGAGGCGTGGAGGGTACTTTTCTGGCAAAAGTAAAGGTGGGCCCGATTAAAAGTATTGTGGAGATCACTATGTTAGACATTCCGGCAACTTTTACCGTGCTGCTGGGTCGACCGTGGTTTCATCCTTTGGGTGGAGTTCCCTCAACACTGCATAGAAAGATTAAATTCCCTTTTGGAAGTGAGGTTGTTACAATTTGGGCACAACAAGAAGCGGGAGTCGCTTTGCTGGGAGAGAGCGAGATTGAATTGCCAATGAGTGGTTTTCAGGTAGCTGTTTTGGAAGCCAACAACATTGGGGAAAGGATAATGCAGAAATATAACTACAAAAGGGGTGATGGATTAGGGAAATATGGCCAGGGGATTAAGGAACCGATCTCCACATATCAGATGTTAGAAAAAAGAACAGGGCTCAGTTATAATGGGGGACAGAAAGCTTTAAATGATATTCGTGAGCCAAAATTTGAAAAAGGTCTTAACAGACAATTCTTCACTCCAGCGGCTTATAAAGATTTCGAAGTTGATGGGAAAGTGTATCCAGGTCTAAGGGTGTTTATAACTGACTTTGAAGATATGATCCTGGATTCGTCTGCAATTTCTGAGAATTCATCGGAAGGGATTATTGGCGTGGATGTATGTACTGAGTCATTTCCGGCTTTGGAAGAGATGGTTAAAGAGTTTGAAGACCTTCTGGGGATCGGGGGTCAGGTTCAGTCGGCAGCTGCGCAAGGAAAGACAGAGGAGAAAGTCGAAAAGATTGAGGTGGATCCAGAGATTACTCAGAAGGCAGCAGGAACAGAGATGGAAGAAAAGCTGAGTTTAGGGAGCCTTGTTTCAGAAATGAAAGCAGAAGAAGCAGCGGAATTGGCCAAGAAGAACACCCCGCCCGTTCTGGAGGAAGATGTTGCTGAACCGGTCGTCCGAGGAATCAAAGAGTGCATTGATGAGTCATTTGAAGAGGAGATTTTTTATGAGTTATTTTGTGATTTGGATGATTATGTCTCCGAGAACAATTACAGTGGCTTGCCACTTCTTTTCAATAATATTGATATGAACTTTGCTTATGTCTGTGATCTTTTTCTTTTTGATTCTTTACATCATTTTGATCATTTCATGCATGTCTTTGACATTAATGCATCGCATCGTATTAAATTTAATTTAAGCACGGCTGAAAACCCTAAAAATCTAGAAATCGGATTAGACTTAAAAACCGAAATCGCAAGAGATCTTGAAGCCTGTTTAAAGAAGAATGCGAAAGCTTTTGCCTGGAGTTACGAAGACATGCCAAGAATTGATCGATCGATAGCAGAGCATTTTGTTTTGATAGATCCAGACAGGAAGCCGGTTAAACAGAAGAGAAGGAGAATAAGGCCAAAATGGGCAGAGAAAATTAAGGCTGAAATTACCAAACAATTGGATGCCGGGTTTTTGAAAATAGTGCAATACCCTAAATGGCTGGCCAATATCGTTCTGGTGCCAAAGAAAGACGGAAGGGTCCAGATGTGTGTGGATTATAGAGATCTGAATAAAGCGTCTCCTAAAGATGACTTTCCACTTCCACATATCGATGTACTTGTCGATAATGCTGCAGGTAAAGGGTGTTATTTGATTTTGGATGGATTTTCCGGTTATAATCAAATTAAAATGGCAGTGGAGGACCAGGAGAAAACGACTTTCATTACAGAATTTGGAACCTTCTGTTACAAGGTAATGCCATTTGGGTTGAAGAATGCTGGGGCGACATATCAGAGAATGACCACTACACTATTTCATGATATGATCCATAAAGATTTGGAGGTGTATATCGATGATATGATGATCATAACAAATACCTCTGAGGAGCATGTGGCTGCTCTTGATAAATTTATGGAGAGAATTATCAAGTACAACTTGAGATTGAATCCCAGCAAGTGTGTATTTGGTGTGACGTCTGGGAAGTTGCTCAGGTTTATAGTGGGTCCCGAAGGTATAAGAATTGACCCGGATAAGATTAAAGCCATACAAGAGATGGAACCCCCGAAGACGGAAAAGCAAGTGAGAAGTTTTATCGAAAAGATTCAGTACATCAGTCGGTTTATTTCTAAGCTGTCAGTTACATGTGAACCGATTTTCCGATTATTGAAAAAGAATCAGCCAGTGAAGTGGAATAAGGAATGTCAATAGGCTTTTGAGAAGATCAAGACGTATCTTTCTAATCTGCCAGTCTTAAGCCCTCCCAAACCCGGGAAGCCTTTAATTTTGTATATGTCAGTGGAAGATTTGGGAGTTGGAGCAATGCTAGCATAGACTGATGATTCTGGGGTTGAGTACGCAATTTACTATCTCAGTAAGAAGTGACTACCGGCTGAGGTGAAATATAGTTTGATTGAGAAGACATGTCTGGCAATAGTTTGGGCCATCAAGAAGTTGCAACATTACTTCAAGTCATACAAGGTCATGATAGGTTCAAAGATGGATCCCATGCAGTACTTATACAAGACTCCAACCTTGGCCAGAAAACTTTCACAGTGGTTAATTCTCATGTCAGAATTTGACATAGAATTTGTAACCAAAAAAACAGTAAAAGGAAGAATAGTAGCAGAGTTTTTGGCAGAGAACCCGGTGGAAGATACAGATGAATGAGAGTTAACATTCCCTGATGAACACTTGATGATTATGGAAAATGAAGTGTGGAAGCTCTTCTTTGATGGTTCGGCTAATAAAAACGGGGCTGGAGCAGGAGTAGTGCTAGAAACTTCCAACGGCGAAATTATAACAATCTGCAAAAAGTTGATGTTTCCAGTAACAAACAACATGGATGAATATGAAGCATGTATTTTGGGTTTGGATTCATTAATTGCAGCAAGTGCCAGAGTGGTTGAAGTAGTTGGAGATTCAAAGCTGGTAATTGAACACGCTCGAGGTGGTTGGGTGGTAAAAGAAGAAAGACTAAAGCCGTATATAGAGTGCCTAATGCAGAAGGCCAGTTAGTTTGATAAAATCTCCTTTACACACACAGGGAGAATTAACAATAAGATTCCAGATGCATTAGCAAATCTTGCTTCAGCCTGGGAAGATCTCAGCAAGTTCCCAAAGGAACCTTTCGTCATTACTTCAGGGAGTGTGCCATGTTATTCAGAATGTTATGTTGGTCAGATCGAGGAAGATGAACAGCCTTGGTTCTACGACTTGAAAGAATTTATGGAAAAAGGGACATTTTCTGAAGATGCTTCGCGAACAGACCGAGTAACCCTGAGGAAGATGGCTAAAAACTATGTGTTGATCGGGGATACTTTATACAGACGATCCTGGGACGGAATGCTGCTGAGATGTGTTTCTGCTAAAGAAGGGGCCGATATTATGGAAAAGGTGCTTGAAGGGGTATGTGGTACTCATTTAAGTGGGAAGTCGCTGGCTAGGAAAATCTTGAGAGAAGGGTACTTCTGGATTTCTATGGACAGAGATTGTATAGTGTATGTCAGAAGATGCTTGGAATGTTAGATGCATGGGGATCTAAGTCACTTGCCTGTATTAGAACTTCATCCTACAGCAAGTTCATGGCCTTTTTCAGCATGGGGAATTGATATCATTGGGAAAATTTATCCACCAGCATCCAATGGACATGAGTTCATCGTGGTGGCAGTTGGTTATTTTTCCAGATGGATTGAGGCTCAATCTTTTAAAAAGTTAGGAGCGAAGCAAATGGCAAGTTTCATTGAAAGATCTATATTCTATCGTTATGGAATTCCACATCATATAGTGTCTGACAATGGCGTACAATTCCAAGGGGAAGTGGAGGAACTGTTGAAAAGATATGGGGTGAGGCATCATAAGTCCTCTCCTTATCGTCCTCAGGCAAACGGAGCAGTGGAAGCGGCCAATAAGGAAATTAAGAGGATTTTGCAGAAGACAACACAGACTTATCGAGATTGGGTGGATAAGTTACCTTTTGTCCTCTAGGGGTATCGTACTACAACAAAGTCAGTCAATGGGGCTTCTCTGTTCGAGCTTGTCTATGGGATGGAAGCAGTGTTACCAGTTGATTTAGAAAAGCAAACCTTCAGGGTATGGGTTGAGTAAGGAATTTCAGAGCCAGACTGGGTACAGAAAAGGTATGAGGATCTGTATTGCTGGATGGGAAAAGGTTGGATGCAAGATTTCAGAATCAAATGCGGAAGAAAAGAATGGCTCGTTTCTACAATAAACGAGTTGATCCGAAAGTATTGAAGCCAGGAGATTTAGTCCTGAAGCAAATGAGGCCGGGGGCATTCCATCCAGGTGGAAAATTCAAGCCCAATTGGGAAGGCCCGTTCGTGGTCAAGCTCCAAAGGAGGCATACGACTATTAGATTTAGAAGGGAATGAATTTGCTCAGCTAGTTAACATTGACAGGCTCAAATGGTTCTTTGTCTGAGATGATGATTTAAAAAAAAAAGAAAGAAAAGAAAAGAATAAAGAATTAAAAAAATAATAATGATGAAAAGGGTATGAAAAATTGATAGTCAGCCAGTGCTTATTTTAAATTTATTCCGATGCTTTGTAAGTAATGTTTTTGGACATAATTGTAAATGATTTACAAAATGAATAGAAGAATCATTTTGAAAAACATTCACAGATGTTTGTCAAAGTTTATTATCAGCATTATTATTTTTCAGAATTTCTTTTCTGACCATGTTTGCAATGTTGTGATAAATGTTGAATACTCATTGTAAATTTTCGTTCTCTCAAAATTAATGTTGTCTCCGATTAGTATGTCTTTAGTCACTCTTTGATAATGAGAAGGAATGATTATATGAAGAAGTTGTACGTTTGAGATGCTTTCTTTAATAAGAAGTTGTGATGGTTGATGTCAGTTGATGTTTCTTCTTGAATAAGTAATAAATGTGATGATTGATTTAAGCCGATGTATGAAATGTTCTTGTTGGAGAAAGTTAAGAGTTGTGATGAATGATGGTAGCAGATGTATGAAGTGTTCCTTTTTAATAAGATAGAAGATGTAATGATGAAAGCCAGCTAATGAATAAGATGCCAAAAGAGACTGACGGTCCTTATGATTGATCTGACTATATCTTAAGTGATTGTTTTTCCGACCCTGCTTAGCGCGGAGCTAATCCAGGAAGAGTCGTAGGATGCATATGCTTCAGAAAAATAAGCATGCATGCATATATAAATAACCCCAATGCATTGTGAATTTTGTTATTTGAATTCTCAGGGATAGAGCAAAGATAGGCAATGGTTTATTTAGAATTCAGAAATAAAGTTCATACAGATGAAAGAGAGCACACACCAAAGAAAAAGAAAGAACAAGCAAACACAGAACATCAAGCAGCATGATTAGACAAGATAAGCAGAAGCAGTTGATCTGTAATCTGAGAATTATTCCTCTTAGGTTTGAAGCCATTCGATGTAGTCAGGTACTGTCGGAGGTCCACACAGTGGTGCAATATGATATTTGATCCGAGTGTTCCATCGAGTTTCTAGATGCTCAATCAGATGACGGGAGAGAGGACTGATCTGAAAGTTTTGCAAGACCGGAATCCCTTGGGTTTGCCCAAATTGCCTCATAAGACGGTCAGGGAAGTAAGCCATGGAGTGGCTCAGACTACAGTAGATCACGTAACGTACCAGATGTGTTTCGACAGTCATCATGATCAGATGCCACCAAGGGCAAGTCCATCGTATGGATTGAGCATTAGCAAAGTTCATGATCTACTGTTCCAGTTGTTATGAAAGTTCATTATAAGTCTACGTCGTTGGAAGTGGTTGGATCTATAGCGCCTAAGTTGATCGTTAGGGACAGGAGCGACCAGTCCTAGTTTTTCATATGCCCAGATCTGTAAAAAGGAAGATGGTTAGGTCGGAGTATACAGATTGCAAGGCATTTTGTTGAATGATAAATTACCTGTAGAAGGATAGGGCAACCTCGGAAAGGGATGTTCATGTCTGGATAGACAGCGACGTCGTTCACCCAATTCATTGTTTCTCTAAGAATTAGGAGATGGGGGGTTCTGTTCCCGAGAGCGATCTGTCGAGCTACTGACAAGAGATAAATGTTGCCATAGCCATTGACGGGACTCACAATTGCGAAAGCGTTTAGAAGAAGATAGCACAAACAGTGACTCCATTGAGGTGATCCATCGTAGAACTGAGCTCGTTGTAAGAAAGGTGCCAAAGGAATGTAGTGCGGATAAGGCATATTGGCGTCTGGAAAGATTTGAATGGGAGATTCCCGAAGCAGATCTTCAAGGCTAGTAGTGGATGACGGAGGCAGAGTTGGGAACTCCTCTTTAGAGGATGATAGTCCATGATTGCACAGAATTCTTCATACATGGGTGAGATCTCACAATCAGGAAAACGGAATGTCATGCTTCTTGGAAAGAAACGGAAGATGAGCCAATTTAGAAAATGAAGATTCAAGCGAAGTTGAAAGTATGTCAGTATCCAACGGAAGCAGTTCAAACGACTAGATTTCCAGGTATCGTCAGTAAAGTTATGAAGAATGACGAGTAGATCGTTTTGATAATCCGTTGAAAGGATGGATAGCAAAGAGAAGAACAGAAGATCGAGAGTTGGATAGATGGAAACAGTTGAAGAGTGTGAGATGGAGAAATTAGGTGCCACTAACTACTTATTTATACAGTAGTAGAACAGCGAAGTGAAGTGAGTGCACTTGGAGAATTCCAGATGTGTTGATGAAAGGAGAGATGTGCGTCTGCAATGTAGGGCTACGTTCGTGGCACGCGAGCCCTGGGTTTGTGAAGAGTAGAATGAAAGTACAGCACTATCTAAAGCCGTGGATGGGACTTCAAATTGTTGAAGAAGCCTTGTGTGGTAGAGTTGTTCTGACAGATAGTATGAATCATATGCACAATCAGGTGAATGATGCATCATCACCTTCTTGTGCAGGGGGCAATCTATAATGAAAGTGGAGGATAGCTTTAGTTGAAATAATGAAGCAGTCGAAGTTCGAGCGGTTGATAGTGGGGAAACCATTTATAGAATGGTGGGATCTCCGAAGTTTTGTCTTCAGATCAGTAATGAAGTCTGATTGGTTGATAGAGGGGAAGCCATTTACAGAATGGAGGGACCTCCGAAGTTTTGTCTTCAGATCAGTAATGAAGTCCGAATGGTTGATAGTGAGGAAGCCATTTACCGAATGGGGGACCTCCGAAGTTTTGTCTTCAGATCAGTAATGAAATCTGATTGGTTGATCGTGGAGAAGCCATTTACAGGATGATGGGATATCTGAAGTTTTGTTGTCAGATAAGTATTAAAGTTCAAGCGTTTGATAGTGGAGAAGCCATTTACAAAATGGGATCTCTGAAGTTTTGTCGTTAGGTAAGCATTGAAGTTTGAGTGGTTGGTAGTGGAGAAGCCATTAACAAATGGTGGGATCTCTAAGGCCTTGTCGTTGGATGAACATTAAGTTTGGACTTTGTTGATCGTGGAGGAGCCATTTCCAATCAGGAGTGGTGGGACCTTCGATGCATTCAGCATCTGTTGATCGTGGAGGGACCATTTCCAATTAGGAGTGGTGGGACCTTTGATGCATTTAGCATCTGTTGATCGTGAAGGAGCCATTTCCAATCAGGAGTGGTAGGACCTTCGATGCATTTAGCATTTGTTGATCGTGGAGGAGCCATTTCCAATCAGGAGTGGTGGGAGCTTCGATGCATTCAGCATCTGTTGATCGTGAAGGAGCCATTTCCAACCAAGAGTGGTGGGACCTTCGATGCATTCAGCATCTGTTGACCGTGGAGGAGCCATTTCCAACTAAGAGTGGTGGGACCTTCGATGCATTTAGCATCTGTTGATCTCGGAGGAGCCATTTCCAATCAGGAGTGGTGGGACCTTCGATGCGTTTAGCGTCTGTTGATCGTGGAGGAGCCATTTCCAATCAGGAGTGGTGGGATCTTCGATGCATTTAGCATCTGTTGATCGTGGAGGAGCCATTTCCAATCAGGAGTGGTGGGACCTTTGATGCATTTAACATCTGTTGATCGTGGAGGAGCCATTTCCAATTAGGAGTGGTGGGACCTTCGATGCATTCAGCATCTGTTGATCGTGGAGGAGCCATTTCCAATCAGGAGTGGTGGGACCTTTGATGCATTTAGCATCTGTTGATCGGGGATGAGCTGTTTCCAATTAGGGATGTGCATTAAGCATCTGTTGATCGTGAAGGGGCCATTTTCAAGATGGTTGGGACCTCCGAGGACTTATCGCAAGATAAGCACCACTAATCATTTCCAGACGTTAGTTAGCAGTACCGAAGTCATTCTCAATTCCAGTTGCAACTTCAGGTAAGTATTTCTTCCTTAGCGTCAATTGTTACTTTGATAAAATTTGTGTGAAACAAAAATTATATCAAAGTGGGGGCAAACTGTTGACGCTTAATTTTTTGTCCCAAAAAAGTACCAATGATGATAATATGCCTAAGCTTGAAGAGATCTCCAGAAATTCCGAAAACAGCTCACGTCCTCTCAGCTCTCAGAATGTTTTAAGTTTTTCTCTCTTACTTCCGGAATGTTTTATTGCTTTCAATTTCAAAAATTCCCTTTTTTCTTCAAAAAATATATTTTTGTGTCTTTTTCTTTTTAATTTTAAAGAAATTAAAATTAAAAAAATAAAAAAGAAAATAAATTCCAATTTTTGTTTAATTTTCCTTTTTGATGAATTTTTAATTTTAATTTTAATTTTGTTTTGCTTTGATTTCAAATTTAAAATTAAAATATGGTTTAAAAATAATATTTAAAAGAAATTTTTAATTTTTGTTTTTTTAAAAAATAATAATTAATGAAGAAATGGGTTGAATTTGGAGAAAATTGAAGAAAATGGTGGAATTGAAGAAAAATGAAAGAAGTTAGGTGAATTAGAAAGGAATTGAAAATAGGAAGGACTTGATTGAACACGGGAATAAAGCTTTGGGGATAAAAATGAGATTCTAAGAAGTGCAGGGGCAGAAAGTAGGAAGGCTGAAACTCAGAAATCAAAACGACGTGTCGTTTTGACTAGAGGGGAAACGACATTCAAGGAGGCGTTGTGTTTAGTTAAAACGCAGTGAATGACTTGTCGTTTTGATGAGTGGAAAGGCAAAAAAAATAAGAGGAAGACGTCGTCGTATACCTGTTGAAACAGACCGAAGGCAGAAAGAAAGAATTGGGAATTAGGGATTCGAAGTTTGAAATTGAAAACCAAAGTGTTACAGTCGAATTGAGTGCAAAATTGAAAAGTGAGAATGAAGAAGATGAGTGGAATTGATGAGGAAAGTACGAGTGAGAGAGAGAGAGAGAGTGGGAGCAGAAAGTAGGAGCCCTGAAATGGAAATTTGGAGTGCAACAGATTGTAACAGAAAAGGAAAAGAGAAAGAGGAGAGTGGAGAGGAGCGTCTGGTCATCAGAGTTCGTACGAAGCAATCCAGAGGAAGAGGAGAGGGGACAGCTGGACGAATGAGGAGCAATGAAGCTGTATCTATAAGAGACCAAGGTAAATCCATCGAGGGGGAGGCGATTCTGAATCGAAAAGGAAGTCCAGGGAAGAATTAGCTTCTGCTGGAAATCCTAAGTTTAGATTTTCTTTTTCTTTGAAACGAACTTTGATTCTGTAAGCATTACTTATTCAAAATAAATTTGAAATTAAGAATCGAATGATTTTCAATTCTGAACTTTCTGTAATCACTGACTGTAAAGGAGCTGAATTCTTTGGAGTTGTCTCTGTAAGCAAAGATTAGCATTAATTCTGAGGTACATTAACTTTAATCTTCTATATTTAATTTCAATTTCTTTCTGAAAATGCTTGGAGCAGTCTGGAACCAGACTAGCTATGGTGATTTGCTTATTGCTTCTGTGTTTTATCTTTTGAATTGATGATTTTAATTTCTGAAAGATATAATCTGTCGTGGTTATGAAAATTGTATCTGAGATGATTACAATGTTCATGTTAGGTTGCTTTTCACATTCTGTTTAAAATATGTGAAATTCTGTTTGGCTTTTATTTGATGATTAATTTCATTTTGGGTTTATTTTTGAGTTCAGATTTGTTGAACTTGATTACCCATTTAGATTAAAATGCATTCTGATGTTTGTTTCCGCTTGTTGATTGAGCCTGCTTGTTCAGATTTATTTTGTCTAGCTTGTTTGTTTTTGTTACATATTAGGATCTGCACATAGTTTCCATAATTTCCTTTGGAATAGTCATGTGATAACCAGCTTTAGATTCTGTCATCTTGTTCTTATTGATAATATTGCAAAATGACAAAAGTTGAATTTCATGGCCTGTCCTTCTTGAGTTTATCCCTGCTGATCCTGCCCATATTGTTTGTCTACATAGTTTTGTTGGTCCTTTTTGTTTGAGATCCTTCGATCTGTTGATGCATAATGAGTAAGTTGTTGAAGCATGTCAATACTTGCCATTACAAATATTCTAGATTGCATTATTGAATTAGTTTTAATTCTAATCCATGTTGTTGGTTCTATATTGTTAGATCTGCTTTTAAGAATATAAAGAGGAGCCTGTTGTCTTACATGTTTACTGTCATTGTTTGAGCTGCTTGAATCTGCTTTGTTATGAATATAATGTATTAAATAATTTATGTTGCTTTCAATTGGAAATCATATTTTCTGTTCTTCATGTTCCTTTTGATCATCACTAATTAGGCATATTATCTCAGTTATGTTTCACTCATGTTGTTAAGTTTTGCATATAATTCATGTTTAGGATTCAATGATATATTCATATTTTCATTTATTTTTTAGTTCATATTGCATTCCTAGTGATCTGATTATGATGATAAAAAGGGTTTGTATGTTGTTTAAGGTTAGGTATGCAAAATAGATGGCTGTTATAAGAGTTAAGGGCAGAATGGTAATTATTGTCAAAGTTTGGGTACTAAGTTGAAATTTATCATGATTTGTTGTTGTTTTGCTGCATTTGTTTGATTTATGGAATGTTTGGCTAATTTGGCACGTTTTAAAGTGATTCAATTGATTTTTCCACTTTAGGGCAGTTTTGTAATTTTACAAAAGTTTGAAGACTAGATTGTAATTTTATATTATTTGCTTTAAAGATGGTTAGATATGCATGGATAATGAATTGTGTGACTAAATTAACATGTTTTATGTTGATTTGATTATTTTCCTTGGATGGGGCATTTTCATAATTTTGCAAAATTTGGGGGTTAAATCGTAATTTTATTTTATTTACTTTTTGAATGTTGTTTTGCATGTTCGTTTGTTTGAATTAACTTGTTTTATGGTTTGAATGAATGTTTTTTAATAATTTTTGGACTTAGTCGTAATTTTTATTTTTTGGAGGACCTATTTGTAATTTTCCTCTTTAATGTTTTATTTAGTAATTTTTGGGTTTCAATTGGAGTTTTAAAGGGTAAAATGTAAATTTATAGGTTATCGGTTTGTAATAATTAGTTTTAGGTTTTTACTTTCTGCAAATTTATTTTTCTGCAATTTAATTGCTTTCTCGTTTGTGTTTTGCCCGAACTTTAGTAATCACTGCTTAGAAACATCGATTAGCTGTTTTTCAAAATAAATTGACTTGAGTTAAATTTGGAAAATGTTTTGGTTTTGAGAGGCCAGTTTATCCGGGCGTTAGTCGAAATGTAATTTCGGCTAACGTACCCAATCCTCTTACCCAAATCTTTGGTTTTGTTCATGCTTTATCCAATATATAAAGACGGAGTCAACTTTTTCTTAATTAAAATTTGGTTTTTCTAAAACCGGTTTCCCGACGGTGGCGACTCTAAAAACATTTTTTAAGACCGACTAGTTTGGCACCGATCCAAAAATTATTTTATTACTTTTTCAAAATTCCAAATTTTTTTATCTTTTCGGTTTTTCTAAAGCCGGAAAGTAAAGTTTGTGAGTTTGACCGTCATCACTCTCCTACAAAAACAAAAATTGTAAATAAGATGAGAATGTTCAAACCCAAGAGATTAACTTGCCGTAAATAACTGGAATTGAAAATAAAAAAAAAATAAATGGGGATTAAAAATTGAAAAGAAATTAATTAATCGAAAAATTAAAGCAAACGAAAGAATTTAATATTAAATTGAAATAATAGGAAACGAATTTAGTCAAGGCATACTGCGGTGCGAAGTTCGATTTGATTGATCATTGATTCAAGAATGACTTCTTAATTTTAGTTACAGATAATTTATAGTCAGGAAAAACGTCGAACCAATCAATTCTACTGTAATAATAGGTTGCTAAGATACGATCAAATAACAACCCCTAATTAACTAGCAATCCTAAGTACGCAAAGGATTTAACAGTTAATCAGCTTAAAATCTAGTAGAACCTTACCCAAACTAAAAGAAACTACAAGCATCCATTTAAATTTGATTATATTCTTTCTTAACATAACCCAAAAGGTTCTATCCAATCAGATTATATTAATTACTACTGTATCGATCTAACCAAACAATTACAGATTTGATTCTACCGAATAGCTATGGAATTTGCTACCAAATAAAACAACGGGCCCTGTTAATTCATTCAATAGAATCTCGCTAGGAAATATATTTTCCCAATAAATCACAGAAAGAATATAAATGCAACATAAATAAAAAAATTCAATTAAGTTCCGTAATCTCACAATCAAAATCAAACTTCTATCTTAGTTTTAGCCTTAACTGAACAAAAAGAATTAGCCAAGCATGACTATGATAGAAAACATGATGAAAAGATGAAAACGTGTTGCGAAATAGGCTGCCCAATACTACAATCCCGTCACTCCCCTTCTGATGGCAAAAAGTTTCTATAAAAAATCCTAAAATTGGCTTAAATACATCCCAAAAGGTAGGGTCAACTAATATAATAAAAGGACCCACTAAAATTAATGATAAATTAGCCGTTCAGGCTCCAAAACGAGCATAAAGCATCACCAAAACGTTGCGGGCCAGCCCGCTACTTAAAACATATTGCTTCTCTCATTTCCTGCTTAGTCTTACCCAAGGCTAAGGACCAAACTGCCTTGTTTTTGCATTCCGAAAATCCAACAGCTTCAATCTTGTTTCAAAAACACTTTAATTATGTTTCTTTTTACTCCATTCACACCAAATCCAACTTGTCCTAGCACAAAAACAATAAATCAAGTAAAAATACACTTTTAAGCACAAATAACACAAAATCAACACAAAAATATCAATAAAAACAAGTTGGATTTGCATGTTATCAAATTTTTCCACACTTATCCCATGCTTGTCCTCAAGCATGACTTAAAACTCGAAATCTAATCCATATAGGAGACCACAACTTCACAACGAAACTTAATTCAACATATGCAAAAACCACAAACAACGCAACATCGCAATTGGATACCAAACCGTCAAAATCATCCTATCATCGTGAACTCAATCGAAAAAGGTTACACTAAGAATTCTTAAAATACTCACGCACTCATACGAAGTTTGAATCAACATATGTTTTATTGAGCAATAATCAAAGCATATAAAATACATTTTCATAGCTTCAAGAAAATCAATTAATGAACAACCATAAGCTCTCCTCGCAATTCCCTCTCCACTAATGTAGGTGTTGACGCTTAATTTTTGTCCCAAAAAAGTACCAGTGATGATATATATGCCAACAGCTCGACGAGATATCCAGAGTTCCGAAAACAGCTCTTGTTCGTTCAATTCTCAGAATATTCTAGTTTTGTTCCTTCCCTCAAATGGTTTTAAAGATTTCAATTCAATTCCAAAAATTTCATCTTCCTTCAAAATATATATATATCTTTGAGTCTTTTTATTTTTAAATTCTTGATTTAAAAAAAAAAAAAGGAACTTCAAATTTTGATTTCATTCCTATTTTTGATGGTTTCTTTATTTTAATCTCAATTTTAATTTTAATTCTTGTTTGGTTTTAGTGTCAATTTTAGAATAAAAACAATATGATTTAAAAAAGTAATGTATGAAAGAGTTTTTAATTTTAGTATTTTTGAAGAAAAATATAATAAATAAAATAGGTTGATTTTGAAGAAAATTGGAAGAAAGGGTAAAATTGAAGAAGAAAAGAAGTTAATGGGTAAATTGGTGATAGGAAGGATGTAATTGAATTGGGGAAAGAAGTTTTGGGGTCAAAAGCAGAATTATAAGAAATCCGAGGGTTGAAATTGGAAAAGGAAGTGTCAGGGATCGAACCAGAATAGGTTCGATCTGAGATTTGGTTCGGTTTAAGGATGGTTTCTGGTTCAATTGCAGATTAAAATAAATAAAATATAAAACAAGAAACGACGTCGTTTGAGTTGTTGTAGAAACAAAAAAAATAAAACAGAAATGAAAATCAAAATCGAAAGAGGGATTAGGGCTTTCTGGATGAAATTGAAAAACAAGAGTTTGAATTATAGAAGGTGGAGGAAGCAATTGAGAGCAAATTTGAAAATGGAAATTAGTGAGAGGAGTGGAATTGG